>JAPFRW010000071.1:0-84214 GCA_030778065.1 Akanthomyces uredinophilus | reverse complement strand
GGGGCGGGGGGGGGATGCCTACACTTTTCTTCAAATGTGGCTTACAATAAGTTGTGTATAATGCGGCAGGCTTATGAGTGCGGAGCAGCCAGAGAAGAGAGATGGCGACAGAAAAATAACATGGAGCGGTGGAAGAGAGAAGCTGCTGCGTACAACTCTCAAGCCCACGGCTTTTTTTCGTAATCTGTATCGAGGGCCTCTCACACACCATTGCTACGAGTCCGCGGCAAAGGTCCTTCCTTACTACCATGGTGCATGGCCAAGATGCAAAAGCGTCCTTGGAAAGAGCACCGCCAAGCCACCCAGCTAGTCTCGGTCTGATAAATGCTGCTGTGGAGAGAAGATAGTAGTGCCAAAGCTGGCCCCGTAACCCTGGCCGGGGCTTGGGGAGGGCCTTGGGCCGTTGAGCCATCCCGGCTCAGCCTGAACCGGACGGATAGCTACGGAGAGCAGGCGAATCAATAACTTGCGTTAACCAACTAGTGCTGGTGGGTGCTGCCATCGCCCCTTTTTCAGAAGCATTGTGTGGGCTCTCGTTCATCCGCATCCCCAGTTCCAAAGCCTTGTTCGCAGGCTGGTCCACTCACAGCTCGAGTCCGTACGAAAGTTCGGACGGCAATTTCAGCTAACTGAATTGCTGTCAACTGAGCCGTTTCCATTTTTCGCGTCGTACGGAGCAGAAGGGGCTTAATCTCTTGGAATCAGCGATCGGGTGGTTGGCAGCACAGATGGTGTCAGATTTACTAGGTTGTGAAGGACGCGACGAGACGTTTCATTGATGAGATAGATTAGAGTACAACGGCAGCCTGAGGTAAGTTCAGTAAACAAGTAGAGATAAAAAAAAATCAAAGATTAGAAGGATCCTTCCGCACAATCCGTAGATTAGTTTGCGGGGTCGCGCGCATCCCTGAACAGGAAGCAAGAAACAGTTCCCGCCAAGTGTGGTGCTCATAGATCGGTTCCTCGGCAGCCACATTTTGGGTACTGGCGCTGCTCTGACGGACCATGTCATGCCAGTCATGTGAAAGAAATAATGCTAGGGAAACAAGAAAATGTGAATCCATTCTTCTGAATTTGACTTTTAGCTTCCTCACGCGGTGCTGCTCCGAATGACACCTTCGGCCTGGACTTACACCCAGCGACTGGGTCGTGCAGTACGGCTCTGCGCACTTTGAAGCTTCATAGTTGGCTGTCTCGTCCCCAACAACTGTCAAGCATGTATAGGAGTATAGGTCGTCCAGAATTAGTGGTCGGCCACGATTTTTGAATGACAACAACAGACTGGTCCCACGTACTTTGCGCGAGTGCTACGGTCATTACGGAAGCATAGGGCGCACTCTCCCTCAACACACTCAGGAGATACGAACTAATCCTAGTTGTTGTCTTCAGGCTAACAGCAGCTTCTGCCATGCCATTCTCATGCCATTCTCCCGTGCATTCTTATAGTCTCAGAAACCCCAGTGTTTCGCAAAATCTTCGGTAGCACTGTCCAATTCTGTGCCTGTGGCTTCGGTAACAAATTCCCCGTCTTCGTCGCTATCATCGTCCTTCCAGCTGGGGGGGAAGCACTCCTACTCGTGGTACATCTTTTCGACGCGGAGGTAGTTTGTTGGCGTCAACCACTCCCTCTCCGTAACACGATTCTCCAAAATAATGACCCGTGCACGATAAGTGGCAGGCCTTGCTACCCCGGACCAACTGTACCATTCCCGAAAAACCTGAAACCAAGCCGCGCAAATTTGGTGAACTGGGTACTCAAAGACACCCCTGCGGGCAAACGCCATCTCGAAAGTGATGTCCTTCAGTGATAACAGGTTCTTTTCTATTCAAAGATGGGTTTTGCCTTCCATATACTCTTCTGCGTAAAGTCCAGTGTACTCATGTATTTCATATGGAATGATTACATAAAGATGCTGTGCTTGGAGGAACCAAGGATGGCGGGTGATGATGGGGAGGTGCAGATCCGCGAATCGAATAGTGTCAGTATCAAAGCGGAACCAGCTTGGCAAGCCCCCTCCTGGCTTCACAGGTTCTGCAAATATGAATTTCAGAAATTCTCGCGACTCCTTGCAGGCTCGGTAGGCTGCAGATGCTTTGACCACGAAGCGTAAGCGAGAGCTCCCGTCGGATAGCTCGACGTAGCCATAGTACCGGCGAAAATTAGAAAACAGCGGCGGAATAGTGTAGTATGCGACTTCCGCCGCAGTGCACCAGGACATGTCCTCTGGAGGGTCTTCGGGGAGCTCCTCGTCTTCGCGTTGGGGCAGTCCTGTGACAAAGGTGAGTGTCATCGGGCCCAGCGTGGCCAGCCATATCTTGCGCCTGATGTCTGGAGGAAATTGAGAAAACAGGGGAAGCGTCGTCATGGGCTGCTCATCCATGGCGGGCACTTTCATCTCCTGATGTGATCAGTCTGCGAAGTAATGTCGGAGGCACAGTCCGCTGCACAAGCCCACTATCTGGACGGACTGAAAAGAACAAAACTGACAAGGCTGCGAGGGTGCTGCGGGAAAAAAAAAGAGCTTGGTGCTAGGAACCATTGTAGGACTGTTAGCAATAAAGCGCTGTTATACCCTAGATGCTGAACTTTTATTCTACAATATGACTGTGACAAATGTCTTGAGTGGTGAGGATCAAGCACCTTCTGAATCTCATGTAGGCGACCGATCGCTAAACCTGGCTCAGACGACTTGCTGCGGAAGATTAGTGGCAGCTTAACTAGTCTATTTTTGTACGCTGAGACGGATGCAAAAGCCATGTGAAAATCTTTGGTCTACATAATTCCGCGTAAGCAACTAAACAATAAAGCATGATTATCGCAACATTTCCTTGATGCACCATTAATCTCTGCTGCTGTGGGCATCCAGTCCATCATCCTCTCCCCATAGTACCATCATAATATTGAAAGAAAAGAGGGAAAAAAGCCGAATTTTCACAGAACAAAATTCCTCAATAAAGCCCATCCAGTTCTCAGATGAAGATTCACATTCCAATGTGTCCAACTACCAGGGCCGTCTTACAGACGATTGTGGCGGCACCTATTGCACGCCAGGATATTGCAGCTGCGACACTCGAAAATATAACTGGGCAGATGATGACGGCACTCTTCACATTGAGCTCCACCATTGCGGCATTTCCAATTTTCATGGAGGCATTCGTGGGTTCGACGAATGTGACGCTGCGCTTGTCTGGCTGCGTCTGCATTGTTTTGCCCACCGAACAGACCTCTCTCGACAAGTTGCTCAGCCCGCTGGACAAGCCGGTCTTCACTCCACAGCTCGCATTTACATATATGCCACTGCTTGCCGCACTTGTAGCAGAACTCGGTCCCGCAAAGGCAACCTATCGGGATATTCCAGTCAGATTTGTCGACGAGTCGGGCAAGAACCTTTGTGGCACTTACGCATGTGGTTGCAACCAGTGTTCAGCTCGACAAGACGCTGGCAGCCATAGCACTGCTGCCAGCCATTTTCCTTTGCTAGAGCCAAAATATCGGCCTTGGTAGGGTCGTCAGGGCAAAAGCCCTCGTGTTCGGCGCTTTTGCACGAGGTGCAAGTCCACTCCGTACATGCTCGACAGTAGCCGACGCTCAGAGCAATGTCCTCCGGGGGAATGAAGGACGAGCAATGCATGTTAGAACAATATGTTCGATCTGCGGTAGTGAACTCCAGCTCTTTCTTCTCGAATTCAATAATAAGCTCTTCGGGGAGCCACTTTCGCGTGGTGTCCAACGGAATCGGTACTTTGCAGCATCTGGGGGGAAACAGTGATTCATCTGTTGTTGCAGCCCCAAAAAGACAGGCTAAACAATCTGGACAGTACGTATGCCCACAAGGTGCGCGAACAGCTGTCTTGTCGTTCTGAAGATCGGCGCAGGCTACGCAGGCTAGCTTGCCATCAGTGCTCGTCTGTGCGGTGGTCGCCGTCGCCTTGGATCCTGATGCCTCGCTGCTTTCCGGCTGTCCCTCGGTCAGTGCTTCGACCGTGAAGAGAAGTGGCTGCTCTGTAATTGCTGGAATCGCAGCCGAGCTTCTAGCTGGTCGAGATGGCCCAGCCACGACTGCAGTCGAAGATGCAGATTGATTCGGGGCAGCAGCTGTACGTTGCTGAGTGTTGTTCTGGGGAAAAGCGCGGAGACAGTACTCTCTGTCGTCTGAGGATCGGATGCGATCATTCATAGTCAGATACTGCATTTGAAAAGCAAGTGCATGGTCATCAAGTTTGCTCTCCTGTCCTTGTTCTTTTTGCTCGGCCTTAAGCTCTTCCAAGTCCTGCAGCATCAGCTGCACAACCAGACGCTCAGAAGCATCAACAGGCTCAGCCATTTTCGAGGTTAGCCACTGCGAAAGATATCCAGCGGAGGAAAAGCAGAGAATAGTACAGTATTGCGTCAGAGACAGACTGTGCTTAAAATATGAATCAAGGAAGAAAGTCCGGCGGCGTTCGAAAGAATGACAGTCCACAGCAATGTCGCCTGTTTGCAAGCCTGCCGATGCATTCACTGTCGCTCTGTTTGCACTTTTAGAAAAGTAACTGTGTAATCACAAACTCAAACATTCGAAATTAGTCATCGTATAGAGGGGGACAATTTTTATCTTCATGATTGAAAATTATTTACAGGCGTAAACGATGATGATTGAAGCATCTCCTCCAAGTTGCGTAGGTAAAAGACAGCCGCGGCAGGCGTTTCGGCAACAGACATGGAGCAAGCTGAGCGTTGGATTGCATAGTTCAAAGCAACTTATTTTGTAATGTTGATTTTGAATAATACTGATGATAAGAAATTATGCTCCAGACGCACTAGAAACCAAGGAGTAAGTTTTCGATGTTAATAGATGGCCTAAATCCTTGCTGTAGCGCCGCAACTAACATCTTAATATAGTGTAGCATCTAGCGTGCAGTGAGAATAACAACTTGAAAAGTAACTGACTGACCCAATTGTTCTGTGTTTGTCGCACCTGTAATCGCCGCCAAAACGTCCGCCGCAGTAATGCTCATTCCTAGTTCTATCCGCATCCCCCAAAAGCAACTTATTATTCATGATCCTGAACAACCATTGGCCAAAAAAATAACGTAAGGAAACTAAGCAACACAATACCATGTGTATTGCACGGACTACCGCCTCCGTGAGCAACGGTCTTCTCACATACGAGGGTCGTCATCATCATCATCATCGATGATATCGCCTTCGGCAAACAGGGTACAGGGGCACGTCTTCCACTTTTTGCCGCATGTATAGCAGAATTGTGCACCGCAGCGGCAAGCTGTTGGAAGTGTTAGCTCTCATATGTCTGCAATCTATCCTCTGCGCCAAAGAAATCTGATGGCCATTACTCACTGATGTGATGGCAGCCCGAGTCCAGCTCCACCACCGTCTTGCAGCCGTAGCATTTCTGCCAGTGCTCCCGCTTGGCCAAGGCCATAATTCGTCTCTTGGCAGGGTCGCGGGAGCACATGGCTCTGTGACCCGCGGCCTTGCAAATCGTGCACGTAGCCCTGCCGCAGACCTTGCACAAGCCGCGGTCGATGGCGATGTTGTCAGGCAGGATAAACGCCGAGCAGCGCTTGTTGGCGCAGTACAGGCGGTTTGGCGTGGTGAGTTCGACCTGCTTCTTCTCAAACCGCGTCACCAGCTCTTCTACCAGCCACTTATCCACGTCGGCGAGTGGAATCGGCTGCGTGCAGCACTGCGGAGGGAGCATGCTCTCGTCCACGGTGGCCCTCTCGAAATAACGATCCAGGCAGCCAGCACACCAAAGATGGCCGCAGGGTGCACAAGCGGCCGAGTTTTTGTTGTGCGCATCGCCGCAAGAGATGCAGCGCAAGGTGTTGCGACCTTTCGCGACAGTCGCGCCGCCATTGGGCCTTTCGCTCTTCTCTTCCTCGCTGCTGGCGGCCACGGGCGGCAGTCGC
Organism: Akanthomyces uredinophilus; assembly: GCA_030778065.1. Taxonomy (NCBI): domain Eukaryota; kingdom Fungi; phylum Ascomycota; class Sordariomycetes; order Hypocreales; family Cordycipitaceae; genus Akanthomyces; species Akanthomyces uredinophilus. The sequence goes on along the minus strand of JAPFRW010000071.1, from coordinate 78,301 downwards.
ACCAGTGGCAATGCTACTGAGGCGTCAAGGTCTGGAAGCAAACCAGGGCTTTTGTCGTCTGGAGCCTCCTCAGTCATCGGCGCATCCAATGCAGGGCGCTCCACAGGCCCGGAATCCGGAGCGGTGGTCGGAGCAAGTACCCCGTCGCCAATCAACCAAATTACGTCTCTGAGATCTTCGCGGTAGACTTCAAGGGCAAAGTCAAAGTCTGCCGCTTTTCTTTTCAGAGGGTTGGCGGTTGCGCCCGACTTGAGCTCTTTCACGTCCTCCAGATGGAGCCCGAAAGCAAGGCGTCGCGAGGAATCATCGGCCCAATCCATGGTCACCAAGAGAAAATGCGAAGAAACAAGAAATTGGGTAAAGGAACTTAAGCCAGAAGCCAGAATAATAAGTGAAGGAGGAAAGAAGAGAAAACAGACGGCCTCGTTTGAGAGGCTGTGTTTAAATGGTGACGCTGCCGTTTGATCGCTGCACATGAGCAGCTTTCGGGAAATGTGCACCTCCTTTCCTGAAATCAAGCCCGTTTGTACATTTGGCCTTGCCATAGTCACAGCGCATACTCCATGGAATCGTTTTCCAGATACTAGTCCTGTTAATGTAGTGCGTGGTCGGACGTATGTTTGTACTTGCGAAGAAGTCGACCATGGCGCAATTGCTGACGAGCAGGGCGCCTCTTACAGGCAGCTCGACCAAGCCGCAGCTACATCCAGTATTATCATGGCAGGTTCCAGACAGCTCGAGCAGCTAAGCAATCAGCAGATGGGGAACTTGTGTCTGTCGGTGTTACTGCGTGAGCTGTGCAGCATCAAAGTTCCTCCACACTAAGAAGAATGGTGGAAGCACATCCCGAATATACGCCACAAACATAATGCCCAACCTGGTGTTAAGAAAATAAATGCATTGTGCTCTAGAACTCCCTATTGCGTAGCAGCGATCAAGCTCAACCAGATACCAGTCTTGTTAATGCAGTGCCAAATCCCGCCATAACTACCTAGTTGTCGCGCCGAGACCCAGAAGGGCCATCTGCCGCCAAGAAGACATTGTCCAAGCAACCAAAACAGAAGAGCAGAACCGAAAGAGGCCAAGCAAATAAGGTACGAACATTGACGACTCGCGTGACTACAGAAATGCCGGTGTCTTGCACACTAAAGCAGCCTGCGTGTGTTTGCAAGGTCACACGCTTCGACAGCTAACGGTGGATGTTGAGTCTTGGTATGCAAGTGCATCCAGCCCATAGCTCGCCACACTGGTAGCAGAATGCAGCAGTACACGGCCAAGGGCATACTAGAAAAGCCTGGGTTAGTCACATCTGCCGCACACAAATCACCCATCGCGAAGCTACTTTGGACTCACCCATGTAGGGGCACCCAAACATCTTCTCTCTCCAATTTTTGCAACGCGGACACTGCTTCCAGTGCAGACCATTTGCCGCCACCAGCGCTCGTATCTCGTCGGGGGCCGAGTCGCCGGCGCATACGCCGTCGTGCGCAGCGGCTCTGCAGAGGATGCACGTCTGCGCCCAGCAGGACCTGCAAGTGGCGCGGTCTTCCGCAAAGTCGGCGGGCGGAATGAAACTCCCACAAGCCTGGGCGTGGCAGTACCGTCGATCTGCCGCCTGCGTGTCGGCTTCCAGCTGCATCATCTCGTACCGGGTCACCACCTGGGCGGGCAGAAACCTGTGCGCGTCTGCCAGCGGGATTGGTTCAACGCAGCATGACGCGGGAAAAACGCCGCCGTCGGTCGTCGCCACTGTAAAGAATCTTGTGAGGCAAGTGCCGCAGTACAAATGATTGCATGGTGCGCGAATGTAAAAGTCCCCATCTAGCACCTCCAAGCAGCCCATGCACTGCAAAGCGCTGCTGTCATCCGCAGGGGCCGCAGTCTGCGCAGGCACTGCTGTTTGCCATACCGATGCTTTGGCTTGTCGCGGTGGATTCACTCTCGTTGCAGGAGTAGGCACTCGTCTCGTGCCGGTGGCAGGGCGCTTCCGGGGGCGGAAGGGCAATGCATCGGCTGGGGCCTTTGGCAGTCTGCCGCCGACTGACTGAATTTCGGCCGCGAGATGCTCTTGGTATACCCCGAGCGCGACGTCAAAGTCGCTCGCTTTCCTTTTGCGACCTCGCCCTTGTTGTCTCGGTCTGCTGAGACCTTCCGCATCTTGAATTTGCAGCTCGAGGGCAAGTCGCAGCGAGGCATCATCAGAAGGGTCCATTTCAGGGTGATGGCAAAGAGTAATAGACGACCGAGTGTGCTGTAAAGAAAGAAAAAAGTAACAAGAGCAGTACACAAACAAGAAAAGAAGAACAAAAAAGCTGCTTGTCCTCGGCATTAAGCGACCTTTTATGTGCTTCACTGGTGCCTACAAGCTTGTTTCCCGGAGTGAGTTGTGAATCTGGGCAGCTAACAGCGCGTTTGTAGTCTCGCCCGAACACACAGCCACATAGCATGAATAATACTGTGAAAAAAAGTAAGGCATGTATTAATGCAAAAAGTAGTCGTTACGCTAAAAGTCATCACTCCGTTTCTTCTTCGTCCTTAGCTGTGCAGCGTGCCGTTTGGTGTGGTATTTGACATCGTCGGGGTATAATGGATTCCACACCGTGTCGCAAATCTTGCACTCGGAGAACGGAGCTTGGTTTGAAATGTTGAGTGTCGTTTGCACCTCTGCGGAAGCTGTTTTCCGCCTGATGCGCCTCGAGTCGTAAGTAGCAGAGCCGCCGCACCCTAGCCTCCGTTTGCGCCCTGGACGTGGTCCGTCTTTTATCGCATCGCTTGATTCGTCTTCTTCATCGTCGGCTTCGAATCCATAGTTCTCACCAGTGTCCTCGAAGTCGATAGATTGGTTTGACCGAGTCCGCAGCAATCGCCTCTTCGGGCGTTCCTGTGGCTGGACCTTCTTTGTCTTCGAACCATTTGTTCCCTTGGTAGCGCCTTGTTCCTTGGCCGCAATCTCCTCCTTGGCAGCCCTCTTTTCTTCAGTTGATTCTACTGGTGGTAGAATGTTTGTTTGCGTGTGCTTGATTGGCGTGAGGTGAGTTGTGACGGGTCTGAAGTAGTTCAGTATCGATCGCTTGGCAGGCACGTTGGGCTCTGGCTTGGACAGTAGCGCGTTCTCTTGGTCTTGCTCAGCGGTGGGCTGCGGCTTTGCTTTGAAAACAGGCGCGACCGTGGGCGCGTCATCTTCAGCAACGGTGATGCCGAGTGGCTTTACATTCTTATCATCGTGTATGGCATATGTAACTCGTGCTCTTTTGGCTGGGGGCTCTGATCGAGGCTCTGGTGTAGCTGTGGATTGTCTGCCGTAAGTGCGCAGAGGCTTGTCGCGCTTTCGCGACAGAGGTCGTACGCCAGGCTTTGTTCTGTCCGGGATCAGCATGACGCGCGACGATAAGGCTTGTGACAATAAGCATCTACTTACATGGCGTATTCTGGTGACGAGTTGACCATGGTGGTGGATGCCGTTTGTAAGGCCAAGGCAATGGAAATGTTGGCGAGTGACGTTGTGACGGTGAGAAGACGAATGTGAGCCGCACTCGTTCGTGCACGATTGAAAACGGAACCAAGAAGCAGATTAAGCAGAATCCGTTTGAGAATATTGTTTGAGAGCAGCAACGCAAGGGACATGGTTCTCGTCCAGAAAGATCGGCCCCCACTGGTTTAAGACGGGCGCGGCGCGACGCGAAAGACGCGACACCAGCTACTGGAAAGCGCGTACCGCTCTGAGAGCCTGCGCTAGTGGTTGCGCAGACCAACGATTTCGCGTAGAGTGGTGTTGCAGCTCCATTCCGAAGCAGTATCAGGTTGCACGCACCCCCGTACTTATTTTTCTGAAGTAGTGAACAGTCTCTTATCTAAAAAAATGGAACATCATTGATTCTTCTAGGCAGGTCCTGGGTCTGTGCCAGTACTCTTCACAGCTCTTCTTTTTAGCCGACTGTCAGTCGCATCCGCCTTATCTGGCAATAATACAGCCTCGTCCTCTTTCTCGCCATCTCCATCTTTGCCAACGACCCAGGTTTGCACGACTTCTCTCCGCTCTGGTCGGATATCCTCCTTCCTCTTCGCCTCGCCCAGGTGCCACACGTAGCCGCCATATACAGCGACTTCCGCTATAGCGACCAGTATACTGCCGCCCATGGTGAGGAAGAGACGGGCTGGGAGGCTCCACCACCGGGCGAGGATCCAGAGCGTGGCAGCTACGCCAGCGATGCTGACCATGAAGTTGATCAGCAGCGTGACTTGCCGGTGTACTTCGTTGTATGTAATTTCGTCGTCGCCAAGGTCTGCATCGTTCGCTGGTCTGTTCACAGCAGCAAATGACCGCGCCGAGTCTGGGAATCGATCTTTGAAGTTCTCGAGGGGCACGGGAGGATTGGTCATTCGTTCGTAGGCGCGGGCATCCTCATCTCGACGAAGTCTGGCCATGAGAGCTATATATTCAGGTGACTGTGGCTTGGTGTTAACACCCAACGCTGGGCAACACCATCGGAAATTTGCAGCATGTGCGTACCTTGGCAGGCTTGGGCGCTGGTGGCGCTACATAGACTTGTGATCCGCGCAGCAGCTCCTCCAGGCGTAATGTATTTTGACATTTCGAGAGTTGTAGTATTTGGCTATGAAGTATCGGATTGCCAATTGCAGGAGTGGCCAAAGATGGATCCGAGGCTTCGCCAGACACCAAGGCCTTGTCATCCACCCTCATGAGGCAGTCCACGATGGACTGTGTCATGGTTAGGAGAACCATGTCGTGTGGTGTCTATGCCGCGCAAACGAAACTGCAATGCGGCTGTTAAGTAAGGTGAAGCCTATGTGACGCGCAAGCCAATGCGCGCAGTCATAGATAGTGAGATAAAGCGATGGTGAACTTTGGTTGTAGGCAGCAGCCATGGACAAACCTCACGGCCACATGGGCAATTCTCAAGCCAGGCACAGGCACGCCTAGAAATCCCAGTAGTGCTCCAAAACCAGTGCAAGGGCGCTGCAAGACTTCCCTATATCGCTGGCACTAGTGCTGCCCGGCCAATCGGATGCCCAAATTCGCCGTCTTTAGTGGACTCCGGATTGACCCGCCGGCGCGCATGAAAGCGGATGCAAAAGTTTGGCCCGCGACAATTGATCCAAGCATTCTTACTCTGGGAGCGTCTGAGCTGCATCATACACTGCGCCATCAATTGAGTTTTCCCGAGGATCCAGGCACGCTCGGAAGGCTGCATCGTCAACCTCGCACATACAAAGAGTCGCACACATACTCTTCCTCTAGCTCGCGGAGCTGTTTCCTACCGCGATGAGCCTACGTCAACGATCCTCGTCCGTCCTCTCCCAGGCCGCGGCCAGGAGGGCCGTGGCGCCATCATGTATCCTTTGCCGATTGCCGCAGGAGCCATCTCGAGTGCATCGAGCCAGCCTGCATTCAACATCGAAAAGAGATTCGGCTTGGGCTGCTGCGGTGCAGGTCGCCTCTAATGTCGTGGGCAATGTGGTAAGGAAGGCTGGCAAGGATACCATGGCCATCGACCCCCTTCGAACAGTCGCCAAGGAGATGAAATTTCTCACTGGAAACATCCGGAAGCTGCTTGGCTCTGGCCACCCGTCTCTCGACCGAGTCGCAAAATACTATACCCAAGCCGAGGGCAAGCATGTTCGGCCCATGATTGTCTTGCTCATGAGCAGGGCCACGCACCTGTGTCCGAAGAACCCGCATAGCGACAGCCCGCAGACCGCGCGCGGCATCGACAGCTCAATATCGCCCAGCCAGGTTCTGGGGGACTTTAACCCCTCGGCGCTGCCGTTGACGGCCCCGGAGGCCGACATGTCCAGCCCGGAGCTCGATATTCTTCCCAGCCAGCGACGCCTTGCCGAGATTGCCGAGCTGATCCATACAGCCTCGCTGCTTCACGACGATGTCATTGACCACTCTGAGGCGCGCCGTGGCTCTCCATCTGCCAACCTCGAGTTTGGCAACAAGATGGCCGTGCTTGCCGGCGACTTTTTGCTCGGCAGAGCTTCCGTCGCCCTGGCCCGCCTGCGTAATGCTGAAGTCGTTGAGCTCCTGGCTACCGTCATTGCCAACCTGGTAGAAGGTGAATTCATGCAGCTGAAGAACACGGAGCGAGACGAGCGCAATCCTAAATGGTCCGAGGAAACCCTGACCTACTACTTGCAAAAGACATACCTGAAGACTGCCAGTCTAATCTCCAAGTCGTGCCGTGCCGCTGCTCTGCTCGGCAACACTGACGCTGCCACCGTCGATGCTGCCTATGCTTACGGTAGAAATCTCGGACTGGCATTCCAGCTTGTCGATGACATGCTCGACTACACTCGCTCTGACAAGGATCTTGGAAAGCCTGCTGGCGCTGATCTCGAGCTCGGCCTGGCCACTGCACCGCTTCTGTTTGCCTGGAAGGAGAATCCTGAGCTTGGCGCCCTTGTTGGACGCAAGTTTGAGAAGGAGGGTGATGTTCAGCGCGTACGTAAACCTGGCCCTTCCGCCTTTGGAACATCAGCTAACCCCTCGCAGGCTCGTGAACTAGTCCTACAGAGCGACGGTATCGAGCAGACCCGCGCCCTCGCCGATGACTACGCCGAAAAGGCGATTGCTGCCCTTGCGGACTTTCCCGACAGCGAAGCCAAGGATGGTCTAATCGAGATGGCCGAGAAGACTGTCAAGCGCAAGAAATAAACAACAACACTCACCTCTGAAAACGACTGATACGGCGACAACGACGATCTTGGACCTCGTGCGCCGTCACCCACCTTGTACAAATAGCGTTTTATTATTTATACTGTACTAGAAAAAGGCTCGATGGATGGAGAGAAGACCGATGAGAAAGATCTGCATGAGACTGCCGGCATAAGAACGTGTTTTTTCTGCGTCATGGGGAATTATGTATGATTGCACATAGACAGGGCGCTGCTTTGGATTGGGGTATTTTGACAAGCCCAGGAAAATAATAGACAGTCTCTGTCATGGAACAGGGCCCGTCACGAGACTCATCTCTTTATTTAATATAGGCACCTATCATTGGCCAGCTTGAACATCCAGGCACGAGGTGTTAATTGGACGGCCTCGCTAGACCCTACCCTTGCCATGCAGGATTTACATGTGAAGGACCTTCTCGATTGGATTCTCCAGAAACCTTTTCCGGATACAACGCTGACTGTATAGATCTTGGAAGCAGACTGCAGCTTTAATTCGGCCCACTTGGACATTGAGGTGTTGCAAAGTCGGTTGGCGGCCAAGTCCGACGGGTGCGCTTACACGTCGACGCGGGCAGAATGTGTCAAGGAATTCTTTCGGCGCAGAGGAATTTTCAGATTGTCCGCTAAGCTCCGCTGATGCGATGTGGAATGATGGCCGAATAAGCCAATGAAGGGTAAAAAAGGAGATTGTGGTGGTAACATCCGGCGCGTCGAGATGCCTCGGCCGGCGCGCTGCTCCTGAGCAAGACCGGCGCCGAGTCTTGCAGCGAAGCTAGCCCAGCCGGCACCGGCCGACGGTGCCACATTTTGGTGGTTTGCGACAATCCGAACCCTTTCAACTCCAACTTTTACTACTTTTACTAAAACTCGATTGCTTGCTCAATTTCTTTTTTTTTCAGCATAGCCTCTTCTATTGACTCTCCTCGGTTTCTCTTTCAGCATCCATTTTTCAAGCAGGTCAATTTCGCAACACGCAAACGCTCTTCTAGACGCAGCAGCAACTACCCCGCCCCCACCATCTCCAACGCGCTGATCTACGACAAGACTGCTGAAAAAGCCAAACACACAACCGTCGCGAACCATGTCTGGGCCTCTGACGGTACTCGTGTCCTCGCGGGCCATCCTCCCCGGCCCCGACGGCCGCTCGCTCGTCGAGTCCCCCGCCACAATCGCCATCTCCCCGGCGACGGGCAAGATTGTCTCGGTCGCGCCCAAGGTCCTCCCGCGCGGCGACTTCCCCGACGGCACGACCTACATTGACCACTCGCCGCGCGTGCTGCTCCCGGGCCTCGTCGACGCGCACGTCCACCTCAACGAGCCCGGCCGCACCGAGTGGGAGGGCTTCTGGACGGGCACGCGCGCGGCGGCCAGCGGCGGCGTCACCACCGTCGTCGACATGCCGCTCAACGCCATCCCGCCGACGACGACGCTGCAGGGCCTCCGCGAGAAGCTCAAGGCGAGCGAGGGCCAGTGCTGGGTCGACGTCGGCTTCTACGGCGGCGTCATCCCGGGCAACGCCGACGAGCTGCAGCCGCTCGTCGAGGCGGGCGTCCGCGGCTTCAAGGGCTTCCTGATTGAGTCTGGTGTAAGTCACAAAAGCATTCCGCACCCCATCTGAGCGAGATCTTGACCGAGTGCTTGCCAATCAGGTCGATGAGTTTCCTGCCGTGACGGGCAAAGACGTCGCCCTCGCCATGGACACGCTCAAGGACTCGCCGACGACGCTCATGTTCCACGCCGAAATGGTGCCGCGCGAGGGCGCGCCCGCCATTGACGCCGGCAGCGCCGACGCCACGGCCTACCAGTCCTTTCTCGACTCGCGCCCGCCGTCGTTTGAGACGTGCGCCGTCGAGGAGATTCTCTCGCTCGCCCACGTCGCGCCCAAGTTGCACCTGCACATTGTGCACCTCTCCGCGACGCAGGTCATTCCGCTGCTCAAGGCCGCGCGTGCCAAGGGCACCCGCATCACCGCCGAGACGTGCTTCCACTACCTGGGCCTGTCCTCGGAGGAGATTGAAAAGGGCGACACGAGGCACAAGTGCTGCCCGCCGATCCGCGAGGGCAAGAACCGCGACGGCCTGTGGGAGGAGCTCGTCGCCGCCGACTCGTGCATCACGACGGTCGTGTCGGACCACTCGCCCTGCACGCCCGAGCTGAAGCTGCTGCCCGCCCACTTGCAAAAAGAAGCGGCTGCCGACAAGGCCGAGGCCAAGAAGAACGGTGGTGACTTTTTTGCTGCCTGGGGCGGCATCTCGTCTGTCGGTCTCGGCCTGCCCATCTTTCACTCGGCCGCCAAGGCCCGCGCGGCGGCGAAGGCGCCGGCGCCGAGCCTTACGGACATGGTGCGCCTCTGCTGCCAGGCGACGGCGGAGCAGGTCGGCCTCGCGCACCGCAAAGGCGCGCTCCGGGCTGGCCTGGACGCCGACATTTGCGTGTTTGACGACCGCGAGGTGTGGACCTTTTCGCAGGGCGACATGCGCTGGAAGAACCGCTGCTCGCCTTGGGAAGGACACGAGTTTACGGGCCGCGTCCGCGAGACGTGGCTGCGCGGCACCAAGATCTTTGAGCACGGTGCGGGCAAGGATGGCCTGGTCACGGAGAAGCCAGTCGGCGAGACGATTACGGAGAAGAGGACCTCGTAGAGGCCAGTTGTTGCAAAGGTGGAGTTTTGATCTTTCTGTAAAAATCGTAGAAGCCAAGAAACAAATATATAAAAATAGCAATTCACGGTGCCGATGTCCTATACTATAAGTGTTTGATGCTGAGATTATCACCTGACTGTTCTGGCGTCTCTTCGGGTGGCGATGCGCAATTCCTCTGTCTCCCCTTTGGATTCGTCGTAGGCGAAAGTGTCTCGGCTTTCTCACTTGTCCATCCCATGCCCAAAATCTAAAATGTTTGGCATTTGCGCCGAGCTCAAGTCTAACAAAACCAAGCTCTCGCTGAAGCGCTGCCTCGAAACGCACTGTCGGATATGGCAAATTCACAAGCTTCATCAACGCCAACTTCCTTCCATTGACGATTGATGAGCAAGATATGGGCATGTCGAATCAGAGACGGGTGCAAATATCTCGTGTCTCTTCGGACCATTGTTGATAGCAAAAAGCCTGGCTTGGGCGGTGGAAGCGCTCAGGAATGGAGTGTTGCACAGTCGTCCAACGGCATCGGTACAGCGGACTTCGCCACCCCAAGGTCGTCGACAAAAAGAGTTTCAAGAATTTTATAATGCTTGTCGAGTATGGCCATGCTTGGGCTCTCGGCTTCGGTAGACCACATGCAGCTTGTGGTCGTATGCCAGTCCCAACGGCCTTGACATTCCGCGTATATGAGGGCTTCGGATCCAAATGTTACGCTGTTTTGCTACCGACTTGTAAGCATTGAATGCAGAATGAGTATCCTCTGAGAGATCATACCTATATGATGCAGCATCTTTTGATTCTGAGAGACACTTGTACAGCGCTTGGGCGTCCTCTAAGTTGCCTACTCCGCAGTACTTGATACGTCTCAATTCGAACACGATATCGAAACCAGAGATTGGAGCAACCGAGAGAGTATAGTGAAACAGAAGATCCAATTTCCCCGTTTGCTCTTTTCCTAGTATGCGGTTGTAAGCATCTTGCAGTGCGCGTTTGGTATACATCTTTGGTCCCCTCCATTTGCACTCTGAGGAGCTTGCCCACTGCCGTTCATTATTGCCTGGACGATATATTCGCGGATGTGAAAAGCAGTTCCTGTGCCCAAAAAGAATCAGCGCAGGTCTTTTGCAAATTTGTTTAAGACGTATTCTCACACCAAGGAATCTTTTGCTGCGACTTGATCCGTGGCCAGCACAAACTTGTCGTAGATTGCCGAGTACAACTTGCAGAGCTTCTTGAACTGAACTGCATATAATCGAGAAGTATTGCTGAGATCTTCAAGGACATGTAAGAGAAACCTCAAGCTGTCATCCTCATCGACGGAAAAGTCCCAACAGAGGAAACTCCATTTTGATACCGGCGCTGGAGTGGAGGCATTGAAGTCTTCGGTTCGAAGGAATGACATAAAGTCGCCCGGATTCTCCATATATTGCGAAAGAAGATTGCATAACTCGGGCGTCGGGAGCCACGTATACTGCAAAGCTAGCCTTCGCCGTTTTCCGCATATGTCCTTGACATCGAGACCGCGGATGACAGCTTTGACTCGATCTGCCTTGGCACTCTCAGGCAATTGTTTCCAGAGATATTCCAGCATGACAAGGAAATTCAGAGGTGTACAGGAGAGCACATTTCTCGCCGCTTGTGATATGTCTGTGAGGCTGTAGTTGAAAAGCCTGACTCGAGAGCGGACACCGATACATTCGTGCAGCCACTCCACCCACGTCAAATGTTGGGGCGAAGGTCTTTGCGGTTGGTGACGAAGCATGAATGGGTGAACGTAGTCGATAAAGCCCGTGTCCGTGCCTGAGAGCACCCGGCTTTCTCGTAATTTTCCTGCAACCGCCCGACGACAAATCGCCAGCAGGATTTGTGGATGGTACGGATGCTCTTCGCCAGAAATATAGATGTCGTGTGTGTGAGGCCAAACCGGTTTTAGCCGGGAATTGAACAGCCATATTCTTCCCCGATAGATGTCCGGGTTGGACGTGTCGCCCGAGCTCCTGGGGGTGCTCGTCAAGTACAGGAATTGAAGGCGTTCAGTTGCGCACTCGAGTGATACAAAACTGCGCTGAAATCGTGAAAGGATGAGCTCTGTTACTTGAGCCACAGGAGCGGATTGTGCACCCAGTTGTTGGAAGAGTCTTTTTTCGCGAGGCATCTGCCACAGCGGCAGGGTCAAGTGTTGGAAGGTCGATTCCTGTCGGAATTGTGATCGACCCGATGGATGGCCAGAAAAATTGCTTCTTGCTCGTTACCCAGTCTCCTCCTCGCAGTGGAATTATAGCCAAGTCTTGCAGTTTTGCCAAGCCGTTGTATCTCAAACCGTCCCGTAAAAGGTAGAAGGCGACGAAGGAATGCCATTCCCCACTTGTAGCTTTGGAATACATCTTCGAATCGTCGCGCATGGTGTCCAACTTTAAAAATTCCATGAGCGTCGCGCCAAATCTCTGCAGCCCATAGTATTCCGTGTCCAGTGTCTCTAGAGCCTCCTCAGTATATTCAAGAGACAGCCACACGTCTATTCTCATGCTCTGAAGAAATGGCTCGCCATTTGAGAAGATTGCATCTCTAGGGATACATCCAATGTCATGTATTTTCTGCAAGTGCGCTCTTTGTCGCGACTTGAACAAAGATGTCGACTTGATGCTTTCTTGAATCATTCTGTCAAGCTTTGACCAAAACAAGCTTGCCTTGCCCTCATCTGTGGGAAGAAACGCTGGCCAGTTGTATTTCATTGCTTTTTCCTCGGAAAACTGTAGCGCTGCGGCTGTAAATGCTTTGGCGATCCAACCGAGAAGGCTGCGGTTTGTTTCCGAGTCAACCCTGATGTCGTTGCCGTCTTTGTTGATGTCGAAGTCGGAGTGAATCAAAAACTACAATCAAGATCAACGGGTCAGGAGACGTCGTTCTAAATAAAGAATCGGAGAATGACGCGCAAACCTTGTAGTTTGATTTCTTGATTGGCAGAAAGGCGAACAGATGCTGAGGCTCGTCTGTGATTGGTTGAGAGTCTGCACAAACAGGAAATGCCAGGACGACATTTGCTGTTGCTCCCAGTCCTGAGATGTCTGGCGACGCTTGTACGGACCGATTGCTGCTGAAGGGTAAACCCGTGGCCTTCTGTCGCGTGACGTGATAGAAGCGGCAGCTGGTCGTAGCGTGGCCACCCTCACTTAGTATCGTCTCGAGGGCTGTACGATTGGCGCTCCAGCTTCGTTTCGTGAAGCTCCGCCGTCTGACACTTTCACCTTTGTCATCGTACTGCTCAACACTAATGCTTCTCAGATTTTTCAAAAACAAAAGACAGGTAACATCAAGGTCATCAAGTCGCTTCATGAGAGAAGCATTGCGTGAGGTTTTCTGCTCGGCATTGCCGTCAGAGTGCAGCCATATTGTCATGCGGGTCGTTGAGCCAAGTTTTACTTCTGGTGCTCTCCAGCTAGGTTCAATCATGAAACGACCAGGGTCGGCCGAGTTGCGCCGAACCTCGAAAGAAAAGGGTCCCGACTGGATGTGAACTCTCGATGCCGCAATGAAGACAGACTTCAACCCGACGCCCTTGGCGCCAAGGTACCTATGCGTAGTTGTCTTTGTGCTCGTGCCTTCAGCACGCAGTGCTTCTACATCTTCCGCAGTGAAACCGTCCTCATGGCACTCGACAATGATCTTGTCGGACCACACTTTGAATCGGATAAATGGCACTTCACCTTTACTGTTCGTCTTGACAAACTTGTTGTTATCTGCGTTTTGCAAAAGTTCGACTATGAACCGAGCGCCAATGTCATCAACTTGCTTGGCACGGTGAGAGAGCCCGGGTTGGGCGTCACAGTCCATGCCCGTATACACTAGACTGAGCCCGTCAGCTCCTTCCCGTGCCTCCGGCGGGGTGTTGGCCATTTCAGCTGCCCTTGACATTTGTCGACGTTGCAGATAGAGCTTCGATGACTACTTTCTTGCAGAACCACACATGACAAAGTTGAGAAAGTAGGAGCGACAGAGAATGAGGAGAAAGGGAAAGAGGCACATGATCGGGCGGCCGATTTTCTGGGTAGGGGAGACAAGCAAGGAGCGGGGAATAACAGACCAGCAAGGACGGTGCTCGATAAGACCAGACTTTGACCGAGTAAGTACTGACGTGCTCCGCAAACATGAGCAATTGCATGCAGCCCCCTGCAAGATTTGCTGGTCGGACATGCGAGCCACTCAATCACAGCTCGCCTCTAGCCGCCTGCTGCAGTCCCCTGCATGGTTGCTAGTCAAGCCGCAGCCTCGTGGTAATGGCACCAAATGCTCTCCCGAGTAGACCTAGAGCTTGTTAATGATCAATTGAAAAAGGCATGAAAGTTCTGAACTGGCAAACGGTGTTTCCACTCAGCTTTTATGGTATTTGTATGTACTGGCCAATCCAGTCGAGGTTGTGAGGCTGTTGATCTACGACCTCAACTCCACGATCGGCCATGAAAGCGATCTACGCCCTGCATGAGCACATCTATAGTTTGCATATTGGAAATGAATTCGAATTCAATCGCTAAATCGAAAGATAGATACATCTTCTCGGCTAATTTTTATTGCTTGATAGCTCGTCGCTTAAGAACTGGCGAGTTCTCATTGAGGCAGTAAAAGTCGTGCGCATCAAGACACGCCTGTCTGCTGAGCAGGGCCGCCGGGTTCGTGCGCTCCACCATCTCCTCGTCGTAGCCGTCAATCGCAGCCTTGATGGTAGCATTCCCGGCAGCGACCGACGTGAGCGCCTTGCACAGGTTGCGGGCGTCGAGCAGGCCGTGGTTGGCCGCCTCGCCGCGGTACATGGTCATGGCGTGCGCGGCGTCGCCGGCAAGCGTGACGCGGCCGCCGCGGTTGTCCCACGCCTGGCAGGGCCAGTCCTGCAGCAAGATCTCGACGACCTCGGAGGAGTCGCTCGAGAGCTTGTGGACGACGTCGCGCAGGGACGGGTGGAACTCTTGGGCGCGGCGCTTCATGACGGCGACGCGCTCGGCGTCCGAGGCGGGGACCTCGTCCTCGGGCGTCTTGGCCAGCCAGGACTCGATGACCTGGAACTTGTACGTCTCGCGGCCGGTGCCGAGCGTGCCGTTGATCTCGGGGCTGTCGAGAAGCGAGATCCAGAGGTAGTTGCCGGTGGCCGGGTGGCAGCCCTGGAAGAGCAGCGGGTCGATGGACAGCAGCGGCTGCGCGTCGGCGGCGGGCAGCGTCAGGGTGGCGCCGAGCAGGCGGACGGGCAGCTGGTGGTTGCGGTAGGCGTCCGGCAGGAGGAACTTTCGCGTGCGCGAGTTGGAGCCCTCGACGCCGACGAGGACGCTGCCGTCGGCGACGGTGCCGTCGGCAAAGACGGCGCGGGCCGCGTCGGCCGTCGTCTCGATGCTCTCGAGGCGCTTGCCCCAGCGGACGTGCTCGGCGACGTCCTTGAGCAGCAGCTTGCGCAGCTTCTCGCGGTTGACGCGGCGGCGGTAGTTGGGCGGGATGTGGAACTTGGGCTCGAGCGTCTCGAGGTTGAGAAAGACAAAGTTGCCCGTGTCGTTGCGGCCGACGCTGGGGTCGACCTGGACGCCGTCGATGCTCTTGACCGTCTCCTCGTCAAGCATCTCCTGCAGAAAGGGCAGCGCCCAGTGGAGGGTAATGGCCCATCCGTGGGGGCGAGCATCAATGTGCTCGTCGCGCTCGTAAATCTCAAATGGGACCCCGTTCTGGACGTCAGAGGCAAGGCTCCGGTTAGCTGTGGACGAGGCTGAGCGGATGGCGTGGTGGTGCGTTATACCTTTTTGAGGCCGTGCGCAAGCGACAAGCCAACAACGCCAGCGCCAATAATGATGACGGGCTTGTCCATGATATGCGGATGTGTCGGGGGGGATTTATAAAGACAGTGCTATGTTTCAATTCCGCGGGACTGTCGTAAAGGACGCAGGAAGGGAAAAGACGAGCCGAGAGGGGCAGGATGCGGTAGTTGGGCGGACAATCTTGTGTAGGGTATCTGTGTGGTCCAATGTGGCGTACCGAGCGGGTGCGGCGTTGAGGTCCCTCACCGTGGGGTTGGGCGTGGCTGGCAGCGGGCCGTGATAAAGTTCTATGTGCATCAAAGAGATGAAAATCAGACGAAATCGTGAAAAGTGTTCCAAGACCGAAAGGAAGAATCGGTTCTTAGGGCAAGCTAGACACACCGCGACAAATCAATTTACGTATCAGCAGTATCCGTACGAGCAGCTCGCGTCCCGGGACTTACAAGCAGCGCGAGCCTAACGAGCTGGTCCAGGGTATCTGTAGGTAGCTCTACCAGTAGCTGTCGGCCGTGGTTCCACTCCCCACCGCTGTCCGTCGCATTGAGGCGATGGGCGAGCTTGCATGCTTGCCACATGGCTCTTGAGGGGCGACGGTGGGTGTTCTGCAGCAGAAAATCGTTCGTGGTGTTCGAGAGCCCTGCAGCGCTGCAACCATGCTTGCATGCTTGCGAATTTTACAATTCTCATGTGGCCTGTCCCTGCGGCGAGATGACCGCTGCGAACCGGCGAGCCAGCGAGCCAGCCACCCAGCCAGCCGCGCCGTCGGGATGTGCGCGCGGAGCGCTGGAGATTTGGCCCATTGCCTGCTAAAAGCTCCTCGGACAGCGCCCAACAGGGCTAAGCTCGCGGCAGCACCCCCGCTGTAGGCCAGCTTGAGAAAGGACCCCTCTCCACCAGCGAACCCCACTACAAAACATCTCCGCCAAGGTGCCCGCCAGCTTTTGCGGCTCGTTTACGGGGACCTGTGTATATATATATATATCCATCTTGTCGGCATTGCCGCCGTCTTTGCGACAGTTGCCCAATCTTTGGTATTGAAGCATCTACAGTCAAGCACACATTCCGCAATCATGGCCGACAAGTCGCACGAACCCGTCCAGCCCATCCATCCGTCCATGGAGGGCAAGCTGGACCCCGCCTTTGTCAAGCTCTACAACGACAACGTCGCGTACAAGCCCAACGGCCCCATTGACCTGGCCGTCCTGCGCAAGCACTACTCGCAGCTCTACAGCTACGGCACCGGCGCCGCCCCCGAGGCCGCGCGCACCTACGACACGACGTTTCCGCTCGCCGACGGCACCGAGGTCGGGCTGCGCGTCTACGAGCCCGACTCCAAGGGCCCCTGGCCCGTCCACGTCGACTTCCACGGCGGCGGCTGGGGCCTGGGCGACCTCGACACCGAGGCGCACATTTGCAAGCACATTTCCAAAAAGGCCAACGTCGTCGTCATTGACGTCGCCTACCGCCTCGTGCCCGAGCACCCGTACCCGATCCAGATCACCGACAGCTGGGCCGCGCTGCAGCACGTGCACGAGCACGGCGCCGCCAGGTTCAACATCAAGCCCGACAGCATCTCCATCGGCGGCGTCTCCGCCGGCGGCTGCGTCGCCCTCGCCCTCGCGCACCTGGCCCGCGACGCCGGCCTCCCCGTGCGCCTGGTCGCGGCCGGCACGCCCGTCGTCGACGACCTGCCGGCCACGCCCGCCGAGTCGCCGCACGCGTCGATGCGCGAAAACGAGTTTGCGCCGACGCTCAACTGGGCGCGCCTCGCCTTCTTCAACCGCTACAAGTTCCCCGAGGACCCGGCCGAGTGCAGGGCCGCCAAGGACAAGATGGGCTGGTTCGCCAACCTGCTCGACGCGCCGAGCTTCAAGGACCTGCCGCGCACGGTGATTTACACGGCGGGCGCCGACCCGCTGCGCGACGAGGGCGAGGCGTACGCCAGGAAGCTGTTTGAGAATGGCAACGAGGTCATTGTCAAGCGCTTCGTGGGCGTGCCGCATCCGTTTATGCACATGGACGGCAGCCTGAAGCAGGGCAGCGAGTTCATCGACGAGACGGCGCGTTATGTGCGTCTAGCCCACTGGGACTAGAGGGATCGTGGCAGATGACGAGTGCTATGCACATGAATAATAATAATGAGCTTTGCATGGCGCATCAGAGAGGGTTGTTGTTGAATGAATGCAATGTCGGAAATGTGACGGCTGCTTCTTGTAGTACAGTACATGTGACATACTCTGGCAATATCCCTACATGTGACAGGAATTACAGCAGAGCTGCTACTTGGGATGAGTGTGACGACAGGGAGAAGACGGCTGTTGCTTACAACATGTTTGATATTAATGATGTGATGGCTGTTGCTGGTAATGGAGGTCATGTCAATAACAGGCGTTGCTTCCAGCTTGCAACGACAGTCACACACACTGGCGAGACGCAACAGAGTGAAACCGCCCCACTGAGTTGTGTCGCCTTGTCCGGAGGCTTGCAGTAGAAGCGGCACAGAAGCGGCACAGAAGCTCTGCCATGGCTTCTAGCTGCCTTCCACCTGTCTCGGCTGCAGCACCAGCCGAAAGGGAGATTTATTCATGTATTTTGCCCTGATGGTGGGAGCGAGCTTACAGGATTTGAGAGGGTAGCATTTGATGCATCCTCCTAGCCCGCATTAACCAGCAGCAATTCCGTGGCTGGTAGCAGAAATACGGACAGTGGGGGAGGAGGGGGGATTGATACCTATCGTTAGCGGGCATTGCGGGCTTCGCTCACACGTTTTCTTCTTCCTAGCGGGCGGTGGCGCGCCATCCCAGGGCCGTGCGTTGCAGAGCTGCAGGGGAGGCGGGCGCACTGTGCTGGGGTCAAGGTCGTAGCAGCTTGGGGAGAAATGCAAAGAAAATGTGCTGCTGCTGCTTACATGTGTATTTGTGATTTTCAAAAAGGACAAAAAGCGAACTTGTCGGGTATTTTTTTTTTTTGCCATTTAAAATTGCGACAGAATCGCATCTCTTGTGCAGGCACGGGTAGCTGTCCCGTAGACACCCCCGTGGCGTTGGAGTGTTGAGCCGGCAAACCCGCTGCAAGCACATGGGGCAGGCGGGACTTGCCATGATGGCGGGATTCTCTGGCTGGTGCTTTGGGTTCGTCGTCGGAGGGGCGTATGTCTCTGCCCCTCGCAGCAAGCATGCCAGCTGCAGCGAGTACCTAACTTGGGGTGAGCTGATGGTGTCGCCGCCAAGTCAGAGGCACAGCGTGGAAATGATGTGCATTTGTACATCTGGTTCTTGCGAGGCCCGGATGGCGATACACTGCTGTTATTCTGTCCCTTGTGGAAGATAAAAAATGCTCGTTCTATTTGCTCAGAGAGCCAGCCAGCCAGCCACGCTTGGCGTATTCCCGGTACCCTGCTTGCCTGCCAGTTTAGACGAAAAATACAGTGTCACACCACCCTGCGGCACACTGTAGACATGTCGCTAGCGTCCCCCAACACTCCGCCGTGATTCGCCGGGTGCGGGTGGTGGTGTGCTCAATCCCCCTCCATGACCGTCGACGACCAGGCCCGGCCACCAAAACTAAGCCTACTCGGGCCCGAGGCGCCTGGGCAAACAGAGGGGATCTGCACTCTTT
Source organism: Akanthomyces uredinophilus (assembly GCA_030778065.1). Classification (NCBI taxonomy): domain Eukaryota; kingdom Fungi; phylum Ascomycota; class Sordariomycetes; order Hypocreales; family Cordycipitaceae; genus Akanthomyces; species Akanthomyces uredinophilus. The sequence goes on along the minus strand of JAPFRW010000071.1, from coordinate 59,556 downwards.
TGCTTCTGGCCTTGTCAACTGTCTTGCCTTGCTTGTCTCTAACGCACCAAGCCAGTACCAGTGCTAGTTACTCGGCAATCCCAGGCAAAGCCAAGGGCCCTTGGGCCCGTCCACAGTGGATATTCCAGATCACCCAACGTACCTCCAGTTGCCCCCGTCTCCCGCTGATGACCAAGCCCGCTCTCTAGTTACTCCAGCTCCATCACTCGTAAACTAGTTGGCTAGCCCCCAAGCCCATCCCGATGCTCTTTCTCATCGTCGCCTTTCCCTCCTCGCTTCTCCATCGACTGGGCCATCTGCGCGCCATCTGATGAACCGTCATCTGCTCATCGACTCCCGCTACTCACATCTCTCGACCATTCGCTCGCCTGCCGTTTGCGATTCCCAGTCTCTACAACCTCGGCTCGGCCCGCTAAAACACAAAGCGACCAGAAATCAGACCACCCCCTCTTCCGGCAGCAAACACATACAACGAATCGCCACCGTCGCTCGTCGCCCGTCGCCCGTCGCCCACCATCCCCGTCGACCTCGCCATGGGCTCCGACAGCAGGCCCGTGTGCCATCGCTGCGCGCAGATCAAGCAGGCCTGCGACGGCAACCTGCCCTGCGCGCGATGTGTCCGACTGAGCCTCCCCTGCATGCCCCGGGATGCCGTCAACACCAGCGACGGATACCCGGGCTCCATGGGTGACATGCCCAAGGCCCGCATTCGTCGTGTGCAGACCGGCTGCTTGATGTGCAAGCGCCGCAAGAAAAAGTGCGACGAGACCAAGCCTCGCTGCGGTGACTGTCGCCGCCTCTGTCTCGACTGCGCCTGGCCTCCTGAGCGCCCCAAGGATAAGTCTCCGAGCCTCTCCGGACACAAGGACTCTCCCTCGGAGAAGATGGGCAGCGATCCCACCATAATCGAAATCCCCATTCGTCAAAGCCAGAGCCCTAGCCCGAGCTTGAGCAGCTCACCGCGCTCGAATGGGAGCGTCAATGGGAGAAGTAACAGCAATGCGAGCAGCTACCATGCCGACACCAAACCAAAGTTTGCCGTCATCAAGCACGATAGTTCAGCATCGGATTGTGAGGCAGTCTCTGACAAGGTCTCCTGGGATCTGTCCACGTCGCCTCCCACTTGGGTCGAAGCCTTTACTCCCGTCAGCAACGGCAGTGCCCACGACGCCATGGACCCCAGCAATGGCGCCCTATCTGTCTATATTCCGCAACTATTACCCCAGCTCCAAACAACAAACGACCGTGCCCTCATGAACCATTACTCCACCATAGTCTCGTCCATACTCTCGAGAAGAAACTCAACCAACAACCCGTATAACCATTACCTCTTACCCATGGCACAGGGCAACGACCTTGTCCTTCACTGCATTCTCGCTCTGTCGGCGAACCACTGGCGCAAGCTGCAACCGTCGCTCGGCAGCAGAGGGCTCTATCACCAGGGCAAAGCAGCATCGGCGCTCGCCCAACTGCTACCGCATGTTGACAAGCAGAGCGCAGACATTGCTCTCGTGGCCAGTCTGTTGCTCTGCATGACTGAGCTTTTTGATGGAACCAGTGAAGGGTGGAAACTGCATCTCAAGGGCGCCAAGCGACTATTAATCACCCTAATGACACAGCAGGGCGAGATGCTGACAGGTCACTACAAGTTTCTGCTAAGACTGGCGCGGTTCCTCGATTCAGCGGCCACCACATCCACTTGCCGACCGCCTCTGATTGGAGACGAGGAAGCCGAGGCCGCCGCACTCAACCGCTTATCGTTCAGCCCCGACGAGGAGGACTCTGCAGTCTACGGCATTCCCAAAGAGCTCTTCCACCTCCTCGATCTCGTCAACACCCTCGCAGACAAGCGCAAGACGAGAGTGGACCGCGCCTCCGAGGCTGCATTCCGCGAAGAGGCGCAGCAGGTCGAGGAGCGCATCAACCACTGGTCCTACGAATACGGCGGCATGTCCCGCGCCGTCTACTCCATGTCTCCCAGCGGCGACGACGTGCTGCATGCGGCCGTGGCCTTTGAAAATGCCGTCCGCCTGCGTCTGCACCAAGTTGTCGAGGGCTACGAGCTCACAGACCCCAAGGTCGACCAGTGCGTCGCGGGCATCCTCGAAGCCGTGCAAAAGATTCGCTACGGCAGCCCGCTCGAGGCGTGCGTGCTGTTCCCACTCGTCATGGCCGGCGGCTCGTGCTCCAAGTACGAGCACCGGCTGATTATTCAGGATCGCCTGCTCGTCATGGAGAGGACCTGCGGCTTTGGATACGTTTTTAATGCTAGAGATTTGGTGGAACGTGTCTGGTCGCGACGAGATGATACGGCTGGCACCGGCGCGATTGTCAACTGGGCGCGCATCCGGTACGAGGAAATGCATGGGCTGGTTGTCTTTTAAGTACCGGAGCACTTTTCTTTTTATTTCTAACTTTTCCTTTTCTATAATTCTTCATTCCTATATAGACTTCTTTTCTTCACATTCAACGAATACAATGATCTAGCGCTGCGCTTCAACACATTTACTATGGCACACTGCAATAATGCTACTGGTTTATCCATTCAACCTGTTCTCGTATCGTACATATACTACATGTGTCCTATACCACCTCCCTCACGCATTTTCCTTTTTATACTCTGCCACCAGCTCCGCAATGTGCGCGTGCATGTCATACCCGCACACCTCCTCAATCGTCAGCTTGCCGGGCCGATCGCTCGCGCTGCTCCAGCCGATGCGCTCGCTGATGTCTGTCCTCGCGCGGCGGCTCGCCTCCTGCAGCCTCGTCGCGCGGGGCTTCCTCACGCGCTCGTACAGCCGCAGCTTGTCCCTGACCTCGACATCCGCGTATCGCTCCGAGAATAGTATCCCCAGCGCGCCGGCGTCCTCCATGGCCATGCACGCGCCCTGCGACTGGTCCGGCATCATGGGGTGCGCGGCGTCACCGAGCAGCGCGGCGACGCCGCGCGTCCAGCGCGGGTACGGCTCGTGGTTGTACAGCCGCCACATGTTGATGTCGTCTGCGTTTTCAAACAGCAGGCGCACGCGCGGGTCGAGGTCGGGAAACGTGGCGGCCAGGTGGGCGCCGGTGGTGGCGAGGCGCCACGAGTCCGAGTCCGGGCTGCCGTTGCGCGACGCCGGGTAGAAGCAGTAGCAGCTGACGACGTCGCCGTCGGCGCACGGGCTCATGACAATCTTTTCGATGCCGTCGCCGCCCCAAAACTCAATGGCGCTACTGTCGGCAAACTCCCGCAGGCCCAGCGCCGCGAGCCGGTCGCGGCCGATGATGCACCGGTAGCAGCACGACTCGGACGGCGCGACCTGCGGCTCGACGCCGAGCTGCGTGCGCATGACGCTGCGGATGCCGTCGGCGCAGATGACGGCGTCGTGCTGCCGCGCCTCGCCGCCATTCTCGAACCGGATGCTCCCCGTCTCCGGGTCCAGCGCGGTGGCCCTGTGCCACGTCTTGAGCGCCGCAGGGGGCCCCGCGCCGTCGGCCGCCAGCGCCGTGTCCTTCAGGAGGCGGTGCAGGTCGATGCGGTGAAAGTTGTTGTAGTCGGTGCCGAAGCGCGCGCGGTAGTCGCCGAGCGGGTAGGTGCCGGTGACGGCGCCCGTCGCCCACGCGTGCCGGACGAGGCTGCGCAGGACGACGGGCCGGGCGCGCGCGACGTCGACGCACCACTCGCGCAGGAAGCGCGAGCCGTTGGAGGCGAGCGAGAGGGAGGCGCCGACCTCGCCGCCAAAGTCGTAGCGCTCGTACACGGTCACGGCGTGGCCGGCCCGGCGCAGGGCAATGGCGGCGCCGAGGCCCCCGAGGCCGGAGCCGATGATGGCAATGTCGTACGAGGGCGGCTTCGCGGTGGACATGGTGCTCGAGACGGTGTCTACAAAGCAGCGACGGTGAAGAGAAAAAAAGTAGCTGCCAGAGTTTTATATGTCTGGAGAGGGAAGAGAGAAAAAGTCTCCGAGAAATTGTTTGTTGGCTAGCGGTGACAGCCTTTCTTTCCCCTCACCTTCTCCTCCTCCTCATTGCCTTATCGGGACCGCGGGTACCCCAGAATCGTGGAGGGTTGTTGTGGTCCGCCCGAAGCGATATTGACTCGCTGTCTACACTATATGTGCATGTATGGCGCGCAAAGAATGAAGCCCTTCTTTTTGGCTGCCGTCGGTCTCTCGGTTGGAGATGTGTGTAGCGCGTTCCGCCGCGACGGGTAGTCGATCCGCGGCCGTGGATGGGGTCTCATCAGTGGACGTGCAGCGCGGCAGCCCACGGCCATGCGACGGCTATTGGTGCCATGACACAGGCACTCGACTCTCTCGAGCGCTGTTGTAGAAGATGAAACAAATTGTCTGTCGTATTGTAGCGTATTTGATTGCGGCATGTCGCTTGCGCAGGCGTCTGTTCCGGATAGTTGGACGAGCCGACACTTTTACTGAGCCCGTCGTCGTCTCAAGTTAGCAACATGGCACCAAAGAAAAGGTCTGCGGCTGTTATCCGTTCGCTATTGCGCATAGGGAGAACGACATGGACGTGGAAGTGAACAAAGGCACAAGGGCGATGAAGTAAAATTTCTATCAATTCTTTATAGCATTTGACGGATTTCTTCAATGAGTGGCACATTTGTCGTCCACTTGCTCGAATTGTCAGCCCCGATGTGGTCAATTTGCCCATGTTGGTCACTACTTTGGCCAACCATCATAAAATACGTTGGCCCAGCTCGCTCTCGCCCTTTACCAGCAAGGTCTGCCTCTGCGTAGCCAGGCCAGGCCACTGGCGGTATGCAAGTCGGACATTTATCCTCGTAGTGCCGGAGCCTACATCTGACTATGCTGCATTGTGCCGAGCCCAACCACACTGGCACGCATCTGGGAGACACGGTGTGAGCGGCGAACCCCTCACCCCTCGGTGGTCTGCATATTCGTCTCATCAGCACTAGTTCTAGCACCATCGCCATGCACGGTGATGCACCCCATCTGCCGACCACAGTGCCCCATTTGGTCCGATTACATGCAATCCAGCATCATACTTGCTTGGGCCGCCAAAAAGACGAGACCCGTCAGCATAGGGTTACTGCATCCGCGCGGCGCAGCGCACGTCGCAGCGACACCGACACTGCACGTGGGCAGGGCGGCGCCGACAATGTTGATTAACGAATGGGGCTACATGAAAACGTGCGCCCTACCACCTACCTTTTGGCTTTCCATGGAAAAAAAAATAAAGATGGAATTAATTAACAACCTCAGCCCATACTAGCAGGTTGTGTGTAGCAGAGATCGTCAGTGTCCCGCCGCTGACGGCCGCTTTACCCGTCCGGGCAAAGAAGAGCCTCGCGCGAAAGCCGGCTTTTTCGTACATCGATAAACGAGGCGTCCTGCAGGCCAACGAGGTGAGAGCGATATTGAAGAGCCCAGCTGATGAGTGGGCGGGCAGCATCACGAAACTGTGATCATGGTCAGTGTTGGAACAAGACTAGTCCAAGCCAGCGTCTCGCTACGCATCCTGTAGTCCAAGGGTCTACTGAATTAGTAACTAGCCACCGGGATTTCTGGGCATGTGCGCTCAGAAGCTGCGGGCGCCGTCAACGGTTCGTTCCCGGCGCGGTGGAATCGGAATTGCACCGAGGAGCCCGCGAGGTCAATGCAGCATTGGATGGAGATGGGGGAACGTGCCGTGCAGGCATTGACCAGGTGGCGAGACGAACACTGATCTTCAAGGCCAAGTCTCACTTGATTGGATTGACCACTTTGTCTGACCTGGCTGCGCGAAAAAAAAAAGACTGTCCATGCGCTGTAAGACTGATGACGAAAGAACAGAGGCTTGCCCCTCTGCTGGAAACATGTCGAGTGCTGGGTTACATTCTGCAATTAATAGCCCACAAATCCCTATAGTGGCATGCTACTAATTCGCGTCCCTCGCTCGGCTTATATCACTCGCCCGTCTTGCGGTAGGACAGTTTGAATGGAGTTTTCTTTTACGATGGGTTCTGGCTTTGCGTGCCGGGACAAGGGCTTATTCTTTACAAGACCTGGTGACTTGCAACGTCTCCGAGACATTGTTGCTGTCCGTCCCCTCTTTCCTCAACCGCAAAAGAAGAGTCTCACCACTCGCGCCCGCGGTCTTGTCACACGGAGACCCATCATTGTGTTTGCCCCGGGATCGTGCACTTGGAACCCACCTGAAGGATTCTCAAATATCAAGGATTCTTGTATTTTGTACAGTTGTCGGTGCCACGGTCAAGAATTCAGTGCTAGCACTTGCTACGGCGCCCGCAAGATTACACCATCGTGGACAAGCCAACGGGCTGGATAGAGAGGTCTCGGACAAAACAAGAGCCAAGCCTCACATCCGAGACTGCGGAATTCCCCCGGCCGGTCAAGATTAGAAAGCCACGACCAAGCCATCTCGCCACCCCTCATCTTCCCTGGTTTAACTTGACATCTTCCACAAGACAACGGCAGCACAATGTCGCTTTCCGACGACGAAGGCTACGGCTCCAGCCAGGCGCCCCTGGTACCGCGCGACGAGGTTGAGCTGCAGCGCATCTACCGCAAGATTGACTGGGTCATCCTGCCGCTCATGTTCATGTGCTACTTTCTCGAGTTCCTCGACAAGATCCTGATCGGCTACGCCAACGTCATGGGCCTGGAAGAGGACCTGCACCTGCGGCCCGGCCAGTTCCAGTGGCTGGCGACGGTGCTGTATATTGGCATGGCGGCCGCGCAGCTGCCGCAGGGCGCCCTCATCCAGCGCTACCCCGTCAGCCGGGTGCTCGGCGCCAACGTCTTCTTCTGGGGCGTGCTCGTCTGCTGCATGGCCGCCGCGCGCGGCTTCGCCGGCATCGCCGCGATGCGCGCCCTGCTCGGCGTGCTCGAGGCCGTCGTCGCGCCCGCGCTCATCATGGTCACGACGCAGTGGTACACGAAGCGGCAGGCCGTGCCGCGCATGGGTCTCTGGTACAGCGGCATCGGCGTCGGCCAGATTGTCGGCGGCCTTATCTCGTGGGCCGCCCAGCACGCCAAGAACACGTCGTTTCAGAGCTGGCGCATCATGTTTGCCGTCGCCGGCGTCGTCAACGTCGTCACCGGCGTTGCCGTCTTCTTCCTCCTCCCCAGGAACCTCGAGTCGGCCAAGTTTCTCAGCGAAAAGGAAAAGGCCATTGTCCGGCAGAGCCTGCTCATGGACCAGGCGGGCAACGGCGAAAAGGTCTTTCGCTGGTCAGGCATCCGGGAGGCACTGGTCGACACGCAGGTCCTGCTGTTTGTCCTCTTCACTCTGGCCACCGTCATTCCTTCCGGCTTCATCACCTCGTTTTCTGCCGTGGTGATTCGATCCTTTGACTTTGGCCCGATGGAAGCGGCTCTGCTCAATATGCCGTCGGGCGCCGTGACCATCATCGGCACCACCGTGTCGACAGCAGCAATCTTGTACAACTTTCCCCGATGGCTCGGCATGGTGCTGTTGCTGATCCCTAGCATGCTCGGCGCAGGGCTCATGTCTTTTGCCAAATCAAGAGGCGCTGCACTCACGGGTGTATACTTGATCAACTTGGACATTGCGCCGCTTGTATTGCTGTTCAGCATGGTTGGCGCCAATGTGCAGGGATACACAAAAAAGGTGTTTGTGACGGGGGCGGTGTCATTTGCCAATGCATGCGCGTGCATCATCGGGCCGCAAACCTTTCGGCCGCAAGACGCCCCGCAATACATACCGGCGAAGATTACGGTATTCTGCGTCACCGGGCTGGGAATAGTTGTTGCTGTGCTTTTGCGAATATTGTATGGGGTGCGCAATCGCGGTAATGCGGCGGCGAGAAGAGCAGCCCTCGATGCGATTGCTCGAGGAGAGGCCGATGCCACAAAGGTGCTGAATGAGCAAGAGACTGATCTGAAGAATAACAGATTTATATATGTGTATTGAGCGAAGACGATGATGGTTCATGGCAAATAGGAATAATTTTTGGCCAGGGATACAACAGTTTGGTACGCCTTTGCAGTATTAGCTAAACGATTCTCATGACTGCAAATTGCCACGAGCCTTGTTTTAAGCGCAAGTGATATGAATTCCTAGGACCATCCGGCGGGCATGAAGGTATGTTTTGCCAAGGCAATTAACGTTAGAGGCCACTGTACAACGACGGAGTAAGGCTGTAGATACGAGCATTCACGCACTTCTCCGTCCGTTTCCAGCAGCGCCGTCTTGGCCGCCCTTCCGCGCCTGAACGTGCAACGTTCATACTCGGCCGACAGGTAAGGTGCATGCGAACACGCAACAGCGGCCATGGTCTTGCCTGAGACGGCCGCACGGGGAAACACTGCGGCAAAGTGCATGCGAAGACGTACCAACGCCATCGTCTTACATGGGACGGCCATTCTGGGGAACCCTGTGGCACCGACAAGCAAATGGACTTTGAGAGCAAACATGCTACTTTTTGAGGCGTCAATTCGATGCCAAAGTAATGCAGCAGTGGTTTCGACTAACAAGCTTTGACCAAGTACTCGATCGATCCTGCGCGAAGAAAATGCGCGGTGTTGCAGTTGTAAGCCACGCCCCAAAATAGCCTGGCAACGTCATCCGCCACGCATCAAAAGACTGACCAGTTCCCCTCCTCAGCCGGCGGTCGCTGGGCGCTATCCGACGCAAGCCACCGTGCCGGCCGCAAAATTGCCCAAAGCAGCTTGAAGAAGTGGGCGAGCGCCTCCACTGCCCCTCGGTACCAGACTGGCAGGACTCGCTCGAGGAAAAGTTCCGAGTCTTTTGAGCTCACACTCTGCCGGGCACCGAGAGGTCGAACAGCTCATGAGGCATGACAATCACGGGCCTCGCAAGCTGTGCGGTGCAAACCTCTACATCCCCATGGTTGGACAATTCGGCGGGGCGGCGCATCGCCCGTTGTCTCACCACGATCTGGCGGACCAGACAGCAGCAAAAGTGCAGAGCAGAAAAATGGGGTCGCATCTCGGATCAGAACAATTGCACCCTGCAGCATCGTCTTTTCCCGTTGACTGACAGGTTTGCCTCCTGGGCTAGTTGCGACGGCTGCAGTGCTGCGCTAGACAACTCGTGTGTGTCGCGAGCGACTCGTGGGGCTGGGCAGCGTCGCAACGACAAGTCAGCCTCGTTTTCTTTTCCTGTAAATCAACTAATCCCAAGGGCGCGATCTGCAAAAACTCCCCGCGGCCCATTATCTTTTTGGCTGTCCTTTCGTTGCCTATCCCCGCGGATATGGACTGGACATGCCGCAGCGTGGAATAGAGCGACATCCGAGCTGGCCACCCCCGAACCAATGGCAGCACGAGTAACTAAGCTTCTTTTCCGCTGCCCTGATCCGCCGGTGGTCTCTAGTTATGCGACGCCGCCAACCAGGGTCGGCCCAAAGAACAAGGCCAGGCCAAGCCCACAAAAAGCTTCCAAGGGATTTTGTTAGAGTAAGAGTAGCGTGCAGCGCGGACCGCCAAGCTGGAGAATATGACAAGAGGCGGCGGCGGCGCCTTGTAGAAACGTATTAGTTTTCAAAAGGCCCTTGAATTCTGGGCCCCTCGTGGGAAAGTGACCGACCATGAGAGAAAAAGGCCAAGCTTTCCCTTTGTTACGCTCGCACGCTCACAGTCTATAAGTCATACTCGCCAAATCGCAAAGACGACTCACTATACACTACGTCGACGCATAATCGCGGCATTGGAACCCTCAAGAGTGCGCAACACTTGCTTTCACTTGCCAGATACCGACAACTTCACAAGCGCACTGGACGATTGCGCACTTCCTGGAGATAACCACGAGACAAAAGTCGCTGCAGCAGTACGGTTGAAGCTGCCCTCACAAGCCACCCCGACATGCCTTCGAAAGTCGACATGCCCATCGAGGCGCCAGCTCTGGTAGCAGTGACGGGCGCCAACGGCTTCATTGCCCAGCACTGCATCGCCGCGCTGTTGGAAAAGGGCTACCGCGTCGTCGGCACCGTGCGGTCCGACGCCAAAATCGACGGCGTCAAGCAAGCCCACGGCTCGCACCCCAAGTTATCCATCGTCACCGTCAGCGACATCACGAGCCCGCGCCAGTACCTCGAGGTCCTCGGACCCCTGTCGCCCGCCGCCGTCCTGCACCTGGCGGCACCCTTTCACTACAACGCCACCGACTTTGAAAAGGAGCTCATGGTGCCGGCCGTCCGGGGGTCGACGGCCATCCTCGAGGCCTGCGCCGGCATCAGGTCCGTCCGGAGGGTCGTGCACACCAACAGCTTCGCCTGCATCTACGACGCCGCCGCGGGGCCGCGCCCGGACAAGACGTACACGGCCCGGGACTGGAGCCCGCTGACGTACCAGGACGGCGTCGAGGCCCCCAACGCGCCGACGGCCTACCGCGCGAGCAAGACGGCCGCCGAGCGCGCGGCCTGGTGCTTCATGGAGGACCACGGCCACGCTGGCGCCGGCCTCGGCTTCGACCTCGTCAGCCTCTGCCCGGCCATGGTGTTTGGGCCCTTTCTGGCCAAGGCGCGGCCCCGCGCCATCGCCGACGTCAACACGAGCAACCTCATGGTCTGGGGCGTGGCGGGCGCCGGGGGCCGCGACGACGCGCCCGTGCCGCCCACAAAGGGCCCCGTCTGGGTCGACGTGCGCGACGTCGCCGACGCCCACGTCCGGGCGCTGGTCGTGCCCGAGGCCGGCGGCGGCCGGTTCCTGCTGGCGCAGGGCGTCTACTGCAACCAGGAGCTCGCCGACGTCGCGAGGGCCGTGATGCCCTCGCACCGCGGCAGGATCCCGCTCGGCGAGCCGGGGAGGCGCGTGGCCGACACGCACTTTGGCGTCGACGCGACCGAGACGGAGCGGGTGCTGGGTGTGTCGTGGCGCGGGCTCGACGACTGCCTGCGCGACCTGCTGCCCCAGCTGTTTGAGATTGAGAAGCAGCAAGGCGCAAAATAGCGTGACCTTGTTGGAGAGGGAATTGTCGGCAGTATTCAATGGCTACTGGTGAGCTTGCAGAGGGGACTTGTCATTGAGGGTTGACGGCGACGCGAGCGACCGATACCACGCACTACGGAGTTTTGGGAGTACATGGGCGAATGCTCACATTGTTCTGGTCTTACTAGCTATGTATTTTTGAATATTGTAAGCCGCAGTATTTGTAGTGAATTTTCAAGGCTGGTCTGCTTGGATATGTTGATGTGTCTTTGCTACCAAAGCTGTTCTGAAGACGCTTCTATCCATAAATGGCTTTCCAAGGCACGTACTCTACTACATGAAAGCTCACTTGATACTTGGCCACTGTGATGACCCACGAAGGTGAGTTCGCTCCGATGGCGGGTCAATTCTGGTTTCTACAATCGAGGTGAAGAGAGCGACACATGGCTACCGGCTACCCTCGTAATCACTGCGCGCCCATTTGACCATCCAGTCGCATCTCAGAACTTGCTGCGCGGTATAGCGCTCCTCCGGTCTATATTTCAGCATCCCTTCATCATGTCCAGAAACGCAGCCTCCTCCCCGGCGCATAGCTCCACCATGTTGGCCTTTTTGCGATATTTCTGGACACGGTCGCGAAACGCTTGCTCTATGCCTGGCCACACATGGCGACCCTTTTCAGGTTGTCCATCGTGATCAAAGAACTCCTCCCGACCCTTCCAGTTCTGATACCAGTCATCAGGAAGTGGCCCCATGGTATCAGCGACCTGGCACATGACTTCTTTCTCTGAGTGAAAGGCGCTGCTGAAGAGAGCCTGCATCCCTATAATATCCCATACTGCGGTCGCGAGGCTCCAAATGTCTGCAGAAAAGGATAAAGGCGTATCCGGGTCAAAGAGGGCCTCTGGGGGCCGAAAATCTATAGGTGTATGACAATCTTTACCTAGGCGAACGTCTGTGTCTGGCGAATACGACTCTCCGAAATCGCTCAAGACGACTCGTGCATCCTTTAACGTGAATTCTTCGGCCCTTCTCCCCATGTACAATGGTGCTGTGACAAACGAGGGCACATTTGGTGGCCGGGGCGTCCCATCGTTGCGCTCAACCTTGTATAGTTCTGGTTCGCCATATTCATCGCGAAACTGTGGGATGGATAATTTATCAATGTTGCGTTGTGACTGCACCAGCACATTGCGCAGATGGATGTCTTATGAAAATCATTAGCCTGGGGCCTCTAGCTATACAGATGCAATGTTCACTCTCACCCCCGTGAACAAAGTTTTGTGAATGAACATAAGCGACGGCGAGAGCCAACTCATATGACATAGCACGAGCAACGTCAAGATGAAATAGCTGGCTGAATGAGCACTCCCTCAGGTTGCAGAGAGCAGCGGCAGTGGCGTAGCAGGGATGCGAACCATTGGGGCCACTGACGGTGAACTCGTCCAGCAAATGTGGAATGTTTTCGAATCCTGGGGCATCCGGCTGTGCACTTAGCGCGCGAAGAATCGGTTCCTCCCGCGGCAGGGAGTCTGCAACTCCTACTTTCAGGGCGAGGTACCGCTGTTTCTGGGAGTCGCGAACCAGCCAGACAGTCGACCAACCTCCGTGACCTAATTTATCGACAACTTCATATCGATTGTGTAGTTTATCGCCAACTATAACGGGGTGGAAGCCTCCCGGTACATACTTTTCTAGGCGCTCTACCCCGTCAACGAAGTTGTAGTTAGCCGTCGCGGAATAGTTTCGGTCAAGAGGTTGTCTCTGGCGAGTAGAGAATGTTGGTCGAGGGGCAGGCGGGCCTAAGGGAAAAAGAGGGGGCCCCAGAGACGCACAGGAGATGCGTTCGGAAACTCTTTGAAGAAAACGATATCCTCGCGGAAGCATCTGGTCAGATTGCTACAGGTTTGTACAAGGTAGTTTTGTTTGTTGCCGAGTCTCGCAGACGGCTGTGCACGAAACACAGCACAGCACGTGACAAGACGCGAGGTACGTGTCGAGATGATTTGGAACACACTTTATGACAGATAGATTTTAGAAGTATTGGAGAATTGTATAGACTACTTCGTCTTCGCTTTCTTTGTCTCGTCACTGCAGAGAGGGTATTAGTCTTGGTTCAGCGCACTAACTAGTTGGTCTTCTGCACCCATTTATTAATTGTAAACCTGCTTTGCCTACACTTCAGTGAAATTTGCCGGAGTGTTTCTGATGCATCTGCGTAGAAAAATGGGATAATGTGATGGACTTTGTGACTGAGGCCGGGGAAACTGGTTGGCGCGCGCCGCAGTTACTGTAGGTATCTTAGTTATGCGCCGCTGTTGCCTGTCACTGTCATCAGACGCTGTCAGGCTGTAAAATAGGCCCTCTAGCCAGGTTCACCTCTCTCAACTCTACAGCTACATCTAATTCCACCGCACTTGGCAGTGACGTCCAATTCAAGCGGAACGAATCACGCCTATTGGCGAGCCGCATCTATCGCTTGCATTTTCATCGAGCGAAGAGCGGCATGGAGAAACAGGCGCTCCTTGGAGGGCCATCCGCCCAGCCACGACCGACGCAGCGTCAACGAGCGACATCCAAGAACGCGCTTTTCATCGCAGTCGTTACTTTTTGGGCATTAGCTTCGTGGAACTTTTTTATTTCTTACAGAAATCCATGGCCTCGCAGTGCTGGACCGCTGATACGGGAGTATGCGGGGGAGTCAATCAAGTGGCGACTGTGTGGTGACATCACCGGCCACGACCTCGAGTGTGGCACAGTCGACGTGCCAATGGATCAATTCAAGAAGACGAACTCAAAGAATAAGACCTTTCAGATCCCGCTCGTGCGCATGCGCGGCAAAAACGCCACCAAAAATCTGCTCGTCAACCCTGGCGGACCGGGCGCCAGTGGCATCAGCTATGTCTACGGCGCTGGCGCGAAGATTAGTAGGCTCATCGGGGAGGGCTTTCACATTGTCGGATTCGATCCGAGAGGGATAAATTCTTCAACTCCCGAGGCAACATGCTATGTCGATACAGAATCGCGGGAGAATCTCCGGCCCAGACGCACAACGGACCTCATCCGGGACAGTCCCTACCTGTACGCGTGGTCGACCAACTACGTGCGCGCCTGCCACGAAAATGCTGGCGAGCATCTCCGTTACGTCAATACGCCGCAGACGGCCGCTGATATGAATAGCATCATTGATGCCCTTGGGCAGAAGAGCATGTACTACTGGGGAATAAGCTACGGCTCACTGCTTGGCCAGGTCTACGCTACGCTCTTCCCTGAACGCTCCGAGCGCATAGTCATCGATGGTGTCACGGACCAATCTTACTGGTTTGAAGAGTTGATGGACACGAAACGATACGATGACACTGATGCCGTCATTGACGGTTTCTTTGAAGAGTGCGCCCGTGCCGCGGATGCCTGCGCACTCAGCAAGTTTGGCAAGACCGGTCCTGACCTTCGAGACAACGTGACTAGCGTCATCAACTCGTTGTACAGAAACCCAGCAAGTGTTTACGTGAATGGCACCGTATATGGTACCGTCGACGATTTCGATCTGCGAATTCGAAGTCTCTTTCAAGAGATGTATGCACCTGCCCACTGGCCAGCGCTCGCCCAGCGACTGGCGGACCTGCAAGAGGGCAACGCGACGGGCGTATTTTTATCCTACATCAAGGACAATGCACTTGACAATGTGCCAGAGGCCAATCTCGCCGTTCAGATGAATGATGGCCAGTCTGGACCGCAATTCTGGCCGCAAGGTCGGATGCATTTGATGGAGAGGCTGCTGCCGTACTTTGACAAGTACCGCTTCGCCCTCGGCGACATGATGGACTTTCACGTGAAGCAGCAGTGGACAATTCCAAAGACTCACTCGTACACGCCAAAGAAAAAGGTCAAAACAGCGTCCCCGCTCTTGATCTTGTCAACGACCTATGACCCCGTGTGCCCCTATGCTGCTGCCCGCCGCGCGCAGAAGACGTTTGCCAGGTCGCGCCTCGTTGCCCTTGACGCATATGGGCATGCATCCATTGCCATGCCTTCGTTGTGCATGGCAAATCATGTGCGCGCATATTTTGAAAATGGGAGCCTGCCTGACAAGAATGTTGTCTGCAAGCCCGATGCTGCATATTTTCCGAATGGGGAACAGGCCTCAGTTCATACGTACAGTCCGGAACAGCAAGAGCTTTTAAACACCCAGAGTGATCTAACGGGCGCCATCCGCGCTTTTTTATAGTTTTCATACGTATCATGGATGAATCGAAATTGGCTCGCCACTAGTTGCAAATGACATGCTCTCTCTTTATTTGGCAAAATCAATGACATGAGAATGTTTCCGCTTGTGATCCCAATCCTTCAGCTCACTCTTCTCCTCATCACAGACACCCGTCTCTACATCCATAGCTCCTATCAGGTCAACGGTAGAGTCTTTCGGCTTGAACAGGTCTGAACTCGCTCTTCTCATTAGTCAGAGCAATACGGCCAACTGGTGCTTCTGGTTGCACATCCCCCAGAAAAAGTTTCAAGCCCCCAAACTTCTTCGCCCACGTATCAGAAGCCCATGTCGAACTCCCATGCACGCCCTCAATCTTATTCGGCAGGAGTATAATCGAAGGATGGCCCAGAACGGACGGGGCGAGAGTCTTGGTGCGCAGAAAAGCGCTGAAAAGAGCCACGAAAAAAGCCGCCAAGGACGCGGCAATCAGCAGACCGAGCCAAGCCATGTTGCAGCTAACCGTGTCTCCTTGCATCGTTGTTGCCGCCGTCACTTCGATGAGGTTCTCGTACGGCGGGTCGGTTTTGGTCGAATTGAATGATCCCGTGAATCCTCTGGCGTCAATTCCGACAAAGAGTATGGTGTTAAGGAGCTGCGCCAGACGGAGTTGGAAAGTCGAGGCTCCGATTGTGTATACGGGGGCTACAACTCCGTAGCCACGAATGGCGTCAAATGGCTGGGAGAGGTAGTCTATCACAGGATCCCTCGCACCAGTGGTTCGCGCAGTCGGGAACAGCGTGATTAGCATATCAATGATGCTCAGGCTGATAATAGGAACGCCGAGGTCAAAACCAGTCCAGTTACCGTGAAACGGCGGATTGACGGATCGACGTACGGCGTGCGGGTCGCAAAAACTTCCAGACGAACTCCCAGACAAACTCCCGGTGCAGGTCATGTTGACGTCGACAAAGGTTGTAGTGAGACTGCATTCAGCGTGGGTAAGTTCTGACTCCCATACCAGTCTTCGAGCAGGGCGGACCGTTTTGGAAGATCTAGGCTCTGGCTCCAGACAAGGTAGCGATATAGCTAGTTGGTATTCACGAAGGCCGCCGATTCTACTACCCCATTTACAGTCGTAGTCGTTGCCAGGGGACGGAGCCCCCGACGTGGTATAATTGGTAAAGTTGCTTAGGTTGGTGCGGCCAAAGTCTTCGCATGAGATGGACAGGTAGTATCCTGGGAATATGAATGACGTGTTTCCTTCCAACGGTAATCGGTCGACGGGCGTCCCGAGGAGGCTTGGGTAGGTCATGTTGGTATTTGGGGGGGCTTCAAGCCAGGTTGATGCTGCACTAGATTCGAGAGATTCAATAGCAGGAAAGCGTACGTTGCCCCAAAGATCCTGGTTGCGTTCGCTTAGTAGCCTCGCCGCTGCCATTGAAGCAATCACTGGGGGTTTCAGGAGCATTTGAGCTTCGGAAACACCTGCCGCGAAGCCGTACCCATACTCCAAGGACGTGTTCTGGATGGCAAGACGAGTCGATGTACTCGATAGGCTAGGGACAATGGAGATGACTCGGAGGGAAGCTTGGCTGCCCAAGGGGGAGAGAATCCACAGGCAGAGGATGGCGGCACTAGCAAGGTTGAACGTCCGGATCCGAACCTGCGTGGTAAAGGCGCGCGACAGTGTTTGGCTCCCGAGGCATAGTTCGACCATGCCAAGCGTAGCTCCGTGTCTGGTTTGGATGCGCCACGAGGCGATGCGCTCCATGCTACCGCCGACTATAGCCGCAAAGAGAACGGGAAAGACGGTGGGACCCTGTCCTTGGGGGGGAAACAGTACAAGTCAGTCTTACAGACTCGCCACGAGTAAATGAGAAGTGATACTGACGTATTTCGCAACTTCAAATAGTTTCAAGCCCATAGAAGCGGAGGCGGCCGGCTTTTCATTGTAGACATACACGCAGATGCCAAATGCAGTAAAGAGCAAGGCAAGAGATGCGATCAAGAGATCAAAGACCAGGTAGAGGATAGTTTTGAGCCGAGATGTATCAAGAGGCGTAGCGTCACATTGCATTCGCGAAGTGTCATCGTCAAAAGGTTCATGCCGTTCCACAGCCTTGTAACTTGCTTGGCTAGAGTCGCTCATCTTGGCATATCTTTGCGAGGTCCAAAAGTGCAATCTTGAGTATTGCTACCCATTCAACCAACATTTTGCTATTCGCACAGCCTCATGACGGTTGTTACCCCGCTCCTCGGGCTGCATGCGAACCGATCATGTACCTATGTATGTCTCGGGCCATGGACCTTCAGCCATGCGCATCAGCTGAATTGGCCCATGCTTGCCGTGCTGAGGACTGTCCGCCACAAGTGGCAGAGAGCGTGCGAGCAAGAACAGAAAGGCGCTGACCTACCGGCGAAAGTATACAACAAGGTCGTGCTCGTGAATCACCGACTGCGCTTGATGCCGATGATGCGAATGCTAGGCCGGGCTCAAGTCAACAGCCACAGACTGCGGCTGTACCCGTGCCGCGCCCCCATACGGGCGGCGCGCACGCCCACACAGATCTACTTCATCGGCGAGCTCTACTTGTAGGTGAGCTTCTGCACATCGTCGCTCGTTGCCTCCTCCTCGGACGTGGCTGGTTTGGGCGCTCTGCGCGCATAGCCCTGCGTCGTACACACGAGACGCGCCGGCCCTGGGGATGTTCTCCAACTGCCTCGAAAGGTCTGGAACGCACTATAGCTTCAAGCGGCGCGTTGGAGTTGCTGGCGTCCGCCGCGTCCAATGCGTTGCTACTCGCCGGCAGCAGGCCTGAGCCGCTGCTGAGTCATTGTTTTCTGCTGCTGCTGCTTTTGCTGTTGCTTCTGCGCAAAGATCTCAAAATCGATGACATCAAAGTCATTCTGATTAGCGCTGAACCTTTGTCTAGCGTGGCTTTCCATTTTCGCATCAAACCAGGCTTCAACTCCGCCAGCCTTGCGCTTGTAACCCCGCTATGTCCGGCCATCCAGACCGCATTATTAATCAGGCATCAATAAATAAACCGTGTCAGCCTCATCTCAATTGCTCAGAAGAGGATAAATACTTTTCTGCATTCCTCCAAGTCCAAGATTCAAGCCCAGCCCTTGCCAACTAAATCAGTGAATCTCAAACGCAGCAGCACTCAACAATGGCTTCCGCAGTAAAGACAATTGTCGCCACTGGCCTCTCTTCAGGCCTGGTAAGTCCCTTTTCCTTCTTCGCAAAACGTGGAAAAACTTCATAATTTAACACGCCCGCAGGGACTTGAAGCGCTCAAGCAGCTCCTCCAGGCGCCGCAGACCTATCGCGTGGTGACGGGCGCCAGGAACACGTCCGGCTTGGAGCAGTCGCTCAAGGACATCAGCTTCGAGTCCGCCAACAAGGTCGACGTGCTTCCCCTGGACCTTGCCGACCTCAAAGGCACAAAGACGTTTGCCGAAGATGCGCTGCGCAAGATTGGCGATGCCAAAATTGACTATCTCTTCCTCAACGCCGCCATTACCAACCCCGCTGTAGCGAACCCGCGAGGCTACCGATGGTGCGAGTCTGCCGTGGTCAACCATGTCTGTAAGTGACTCGCCATACTGCTTTCGCTACGACTTTCACAAGTCTCAAAGCTAATTGTGTCATTCTCAAAGCTCAATTTTATCTTGTGCATCTCTTGCGTGAGAAGCTGGTCGCGTCCAAGTCGCGCATTGTAATTGTGTCTTCCGGCGCCGTGACATCTGTTTCTGATACAAGTAAGTTGTCCTCCTTCAAGAGTCAAGTGCGCTGTGATGTTCTGATACTTTGATTCTCAAACAGGCGGCCTCGATGACGCATTGAAATCCGGATCCAACACCGGAGAGATGCAGCTGTATTCCTTGACCAAGTTTGTTCAGCTGCTCGGCGCGCACTGGCTGCGTCGTGAGCTCAAAGGTGTCTGCGACGTCGTCGCCGTCTCCCCCGGCCTCGTTCCCGGGACGGGGCTCGGCCGTGGCAGCGGCATGAAGCTGCCGACCGGGTCGCCCGATGCCAAGACTGTCCCGCAAGGTGAGTTGCAGCCCTACAGGAATGGCAACACAGGCTGATTATGACTCTAGGCGCTCAAAGTATGCTTGCTGCTCTTACAAGATCAGACTTTCCTGAAGACCCGGATCGCATCTTTTTGACCAGCTGGGGCGAGTGGTGGGACAAGAAGGTGTTTGAAAAGTCGCTAGACAAGCAGCTGCAGGACAAGTGGTCACTCTCCAAGGAAGACATTGAGAAGGAGGCAGGGATCTCGGCCTAAAATTGCCATACATATTTGGGGTTGTCACTTTTATAATGTAAAATCTTCTATAATATGCATCTCCGTCAAAAGATGGCAACACCGTTGGGTGGGCTAGCAACACCGCCTCTGACCTGGACTTTTGTCAACTCTGCACAAAATGGATTCTCGACAACAGACTTACATGAATGGGCATGCTACTGAAGAAAAAAGTCCAACGCTTTCGCTTTTGACATTCCTCACTCAGCCTCTTCAGATTAAACAGTTCGCCGATCGGCATGCCCCAGCCTGGTAGCAGCCACTCGTGGAGCACAAACTCGTGCTGCGGAAATGGCAAGGCTTCCATGGCCGGCTGGTCGCCCGCAACCGCCGCGAAGCCATTGTCCCAGATCCAGCGCAGCGTCGCCTCGGAGCTCTCGAGGCCAATGGTGGCTGGAGCATATTCCTTGGTGAGCTCGACCTTGGCCTCGTCGGTCAAGCTGTCGTAAGACTCCGTGAATCCGGTGCGAATGAAGAGGATATCGCCCAGCTTGAAAGTGATGCCTTGACTGGCTGCCACCTGGCCCAGCGCCTCGGCAGTGATGGCGTAGTGGCTGTGCACGTTGACGTTGAGGCCCTCTTTCTCGGCCCAAGCTGCCCAGTCGAGAAGCACGCCGCGACCGACAATGCCTCCGGTTTCAACCCACGCTATCCTCATGACAGCCGTCAATCGTCGATCCTAGAACAGCCGATCTCTGAGGAGCGATGCAACGTACCTTGCGTGCCAATCTTGTTCGATTCCATGATCTGTTCCTGCGTCGTGCCATTGTAAAACCGGCCGCACTCTCGAGCGCCATAGTGGCGAAAGCCATCCCACTGCGTGCTCGACTGGGTGTTGAAGGTGACAATGTCGTCATTGACGGCCCTTGGGGCCTTATTCACGATACTTTGGTGAAAGACCTGTCTTTTAAAGGCAGGCGGCTGCATACTGTCCAGCGGCCAGTCTGTCGCCACGCGCATGCCGTCCACGATTTCCTTGGCGGCCTCGATGGTCGTCTCGGGCATCAGCAGGTTAAGGGCGCCAAGTTGGTCGTCGTCGCCGTATAAACCCCACGCATTGCCGGGGGGTCCGTCCTTGCGGAGCGGGAGCGAGTCAAAAGAGGGTCTGGCAGGCATGGTTACTGCGAATCCTTGACCAAGGGGTCGTCGTATGTGCCAAAGAATTAAAGACGATAATTTGGGTTTTATCAGGAAGTCTTTGTCGATGCCGACAGTTGCAAAAGAGGGGAGCGACCTCGGTTGCGGAGATCTTGGCTGTGGTACGCGGATCCGCGCCACTAACTAAATTAAGTCGGCATTCCGATGAGCAAGCTAGTAGTCCGGGGTACGCTCTGCCGTTCACCCGCTCGCGATCTGTACTGAGCTGGCATATTCTTTCCGTCCGTGACCTTCTTCGATTGCTGCTCGAGCGGGGGGTTGCGTTCCTGGACATGCAGAAGACCGCAGCCCGAGGCAAGCCAGATCCCTGCCGCGAATCGAACAAGCGGCGCCATCTGATGGAATCTCGGCACTTGATCGGAATACGCGATTTGACAGAACACGCATTATATCACCGACCATCGATTAAATCATAAATTGATTTTAGCATGGTGCCCACTGAGATGCGACTGCTCATGTTTTCGTTTCTCCGCATGGACCAAGTTGCCACTCGCTTGCCCATGAGAGACACGACCGTTTATCCTGTCTTGCTCGAGTGCCAGTACCAAGGGCCGCTAGTAGTGATTTTTGGCAGAACCTCACAAGTGGCAGATGACCCTTGTTCTGATTGGCTGCGCGGGTATGTGCCGGCGCCGGCCTAGCAAACCTTTTTGTTCCCGTGCGTGTAAGTCAGGGAGACATCGTTCCTGGATTTTGACTTTGTCTTCGACCGTGTCCTAGAGTTACGACACAAGAAAACTGCCGGAATCACGACTGATAACAGATGGCCATCGTTGAAGTGTGCGAAGTGACTGCAGATCATGTTACGTTGGCAATGAGGCCCCGAATACCTAGGTCATCCAAAACATCATCAGCCATGTCCAGCTAGTAATGGCAGCATTAATTACGGAAGTGATGCAGAAAGACAGCCGCGTGAGAAACAAAACGAATAAGATAGCGGCAGTATACCAAGACTACTTGCTTGGTTATCTTGGGCTTTGTCGGGTTCTGATGCCGTCGCATCCATTACCACATCGAGCAACGAACGCAGTATGGGTAGGGAAAGTGAACAAAAACGTGCCGGTACGTATAAACAGCACCAAGATGCTTCAAAAACAGAGGTACTGCTATGTTTGGAAAACTCCACCGGCCGGAACTGCTGGCAGCTGCGAGCCACATCGCCAACGGCTGGCCGGCCGCCCACCAACAACGCGTCGTCGTTTGCACCGGCCGCCAGCTTCGCTCTCGCATCCGCAGCGACTCTACGAGCTCTGCCGACCACCCCGTCACTTTTTTTTTCTTATCGTCCCTCCTTTTTTTTCAGTCGCTCATTACTGTGCATTTCCCGCTTCCTTCGGATTGTTCCGTATTTTCCCCCTCGCAATCGTTACATCCACGATCTTTTTACAGTTTGAGCCATCTTGGTAAGAAGCTCCGCCTTCGATGCAACACGTTCCGTACCATTCCACCGTCATGTTTCCAACCGCGCTGCCGGTTTCCATATCGGAAACACTTGACGGCAGTCTGCTGTGCCTGAGACGGGGTCAGGAGACCCAAACCGGTGCTTTGGTCCATTGTCGTCGTTGATGTGCCAAAAACTCTATCTGCGGCACTCGCTTCCCGTGATGAGACTCGAGGACTCGACCGAGCGGATATATAGACCCGACAAAGAATCGCAATGACAAGATTCGTCTCGCTAACTGAAACTCCCATTTTAGATCTGCTTCAATACACACTCTCTACCCTGTCTCAACCGCCTTTCCCCATATCTACACGCGAGAAGAGGCAACATGGCCCTACCTACGGCAAGCGGAGAAACGCTCGACATTCGATCTCCTCGTCCGATTTCTCCAGACTCAGCCGACCTTTCCTCCTCTAATCCTTGCAACGAACATGAACCACACCACATCGGGGTCCCGGATAGCGGCCGTCGGGCCTGGCTGGTTGTCCTTGGTGGCTTCCTCAATTTTACAGCCTCTTTCGGTGCGTTTGCTCCAAATCGTATTCCAGGCCTATCTGACATTTGCAACAGGTCTTATCAATTCTTTTGGTACTTTTGAGGCCCAATATGAACAGAAAAATGGTTGGCCTACGTCTACCGTTACTTGGATAGGCAGCTTGCAGGTGCGCACCCAACCGCCGATACCCGAACTCCTCCAACTCACACTCTTAGATGTTCATTCTTTTCCTCAGCGGAAGTCTTATCGGCCCGGCTTTCGATAAATGGGGAGCTCGCAAACTCATGCTCCCTGGAACTTTTCTCTGCCTCGTCTCTTTCATCGGCTGCAGTTTTGCTGAAAGATTTTATCAAATTCTTCTTGCCCAAGGACTCCTGTTTGGCTTAGGCTGTGCCCTCTTGTAAGTACCCGGCAATCTGAAAACACATCGACTTTGTGATTCCTTTTCTTTTTCATTATGTATTGTATTCTAATGTGCCAGGTTTTACCCCACTACGAGCGCTGTCTCGGAATGGTTTGATAAAAGACGTGGTCTTGCTCTTGGTCTCGTCTGCTCTGGAGCCTCCGCTGGCGGGATTCTTTGGCCCATGGTCTTGAATAAATTCTTTTCCAGCTTTAGTGCCGCGCGAACTCATCAGCTGACTGCAGCTATCGCTATCCCTGTGCTGCTCCTTTCTTGCGTCCTAGTTAGGGAGCGCCACGTCCGTATTGCCGGACATGATATGGCCGGAAACGAAGTTAAGGCTTCGCAGACCTCCATATCCAAGGCGATTAGGGACACTCGCTTCCTAGGACTCAGCACCGCACTGCTCTTCATCAACTGTGGAATGATGGTTCCCTTCTTCTACATCTCGGGGTACGCCCACAGCAACGGCATCGACAGCACAATGGCAAACAACTTGCTTTCCATCTCCTATTCTGCGTCACTGGTGGGCCGCATCTTCACCGGATGGGTTGCAGATCACATTGGCAGGTATGCTACACATTAGGCCATATTGAAGAACGAAGCTAACTCGTCAAGGTTCAATATGCTCATATTAATCTCTGTTTTGACTAGTCTTGCCACTTTCTGTTTTATTTCGGCCAAGACGTTGGTCACTCTTATTGCCTTCTCAATCTTGTTTGGCTTTTCGTCCGGTGGTATTGTGCCTCTTGGTTCAGCCTGCGTTGCGCAGACAACGCCAGACATGGGCCATCTTGGGCTTCGCATTGGCACCATGATGGCCATTTCTTCAATTGGCACTCTTGCCGGAGGCCCAGCCACAGGCGCTATCAAGGAGGCAACGCATGCTTGGCCTGGAGTCTTCATTTTCTGCGGTGCTGTCACTATGGCGGGTGCTGGCATGCTCTGTGCTATCAGGACGGCGACCAACAAGCGCCTTGTATTCTAGTTTGCAAATGTTGGGCAAGGATTTCACATTCACCTGCGGATATGTTTTGTAGCGGATTACTCAAAGACATGGGCTACACTACGACATGGTATTCATTCAATGTATCATTTTTTTCCCCAACGACCAAGGCGACCTCGCTGTCTTGGACCTACATATTGTACATGACACAGAATATGGGGAGGCATAGAAAATTGCGCTAGGAATGCTATTAGAAGACGACCAAATCTTGGGAATCGCCGTTCTTGGGCCGCCATTTACTTTGTCGCGTCTGGCCAATGAGCCACCCTCGTTTGGCGCCCGCAGCTGCCAATCGTGCAGATGAGCCCCAGAATACCAAAACTCTATCTTGTTTTATTTTTCCACTCGGCTTACTCGTTTTGGATAGCTTTTGGGGTTCATACTTTGTTTTCATGCTACCCTTCCAGAATCGCGATGGGTACAAGTCACATCGTGCCGAATGCTAAATACATGCTACGTGCTTAGGATGGCAGATGCCCACTCCAACGTTTCCATGACCCCAGCAGAACACAAAAAAAGTACCATAGTGGCAGATAAGAAGAGATGCACTTTGCGCTTCCGGTTCCTTCTCCTGGTGGCAATATTTCCAGCAGATGCACAGTCTCACTATGTGGATGTGATCAGGTAAATATGAGGTTACATGGAGCTCTTGGTCTTGACCAAATACCACCACCGCCCAGAGACCTGGGGATCGCAAGTGGTGCAAAGGCGCGAGCAGCACCAATCAAATACTTTGGTATCATGTCAGCTCTCCCCTATGCAGCTTGCCGGTTGTTTGCTATTCAAGTGCGCCAGCCAATTGCGTTGGCTGTGGAGGATTTGTAGCACAAGGGCGGTTGTAAGATGGTGGCGAGGATCGTAGTCGTCGTCTGTGCACGGCCAGGCAGCTGACACCAACGATGATGCGAAAATGAAAACTCTTGCAGAGTTGGGTAGATGTGCTGGCGATGTCAAAGCCCAACCAACTGCGCGCTGAGAGGGCAACAGCCATTCTCTCGACTAGCGTCGCTGCTCCAATCGAGGAACAAGAATCTCCTACTTGCACTCGGGCGGCCGTGTAGCGATCTATTCGCCGATGTATTCTGTTCCAGTATAATCTTTTGTTCCAGTGCCTTGTATTATGCTTGATAACCAAGCAAGAAAGGGGGTTGGTACGCGTTTGAGGCCCTTTTGATGATCATCAAGTCCACCAACTCGCACTGGGCACCGCAAGATGTGTTTGTGTCGCTTTCTTGCCCGGGTGACCTGTCTATACTGACTTGAAATCAAAACAACCAAGCTAATCTGGGTACCTTGCGTTGGGCGATGATGTTGTGTAACTCGACCATGTCAGAAAGATGCAGTCCCGTTGGGCTTTCACGACCAAGAGAGCAGCCGTGGACACTGCTCAAGCATGTATATGTATGAGCACCGCTATATCCAACAATATGGACATTTACATGCTTATCCATGATTTGCTTTTGTTTTGTTTATTGCAGCAAAAGGCAGGTTTCGCTCACCCTTGCAGTAACTTTCATCACAGCCACAAAGCGTGCACACCAACCATGGCATCACGAAAACGCACCTTCGGCAACAGTCTGGCCACCAATCTAGAGACGCTAAACATTCTCGAAAGCAACCATAACGGTCTCCCCTTCCGTCCTCCGCCCGGATTCCAGCCGACGCTAGACGTCCCACGATACCTCTTCCGCGTCAGCTCCCCGGGCTGCGCCGGCCTCACCACGCCGGACGTCGCGCAGAGCGCCAGCGCCGCGTCCAACTATGCCCTGTCGCGGACGTGCCTGTTCCGCATCGAGGACGCCTCGCTCGCCGCCGACATGGTCCACAAGCACCTGACCTGGGCCTCGCCGCGCGCCGCCGACAATCTCGTCTCGTGGACGAGCTCGCTACTGACGGCGCTCGTCTACGTCTTTTATCGGCACGCGCGCTTCCGCGAGACGCTCGACGACATTTCCCTCGTCGTCGTCGACACCTCGCGCTTCCTCGACCGCACCTTT
The DNA here is from genome assembly GCA_030778065.1 of Akanthomyces uredinophilus. Classification (NCBI taxonomy): domain Eukaryota; kingdom Fungi; phylum Ascomycota; class Sordariomycetes; order Hypocreales; family Cordycipitaceae; genus Akanthomyces; species Akanthomyces uredinophilus. The sequence goes on along the minus strand of JAPFRW010000071.1, from coordinate 33,658 downwards.
ATCAGCGACCTGGACCTCATCCGCGCGTTTCTGCCGCACAGCGACGGCGGCGCCCTGGCCGGCCTCGACGCGCTGCGCCGCCGCAGGCACAGCGTCTGGGCCGGCTCGTACCACTTCGGCGAGTACCTGACCCAGGGCTCGCTCGGGCTCACGGGCCGCTGCTGCGCGGCCGTCAGCGCGCGCCGCGTCGTGGACGCCGGCCTGCTGGACCTGCACCCGCGCTTCGCCGAGTTTGCGCGCTGGACCAGGGGGGAGGAGGACTGGGCCAGCCTCGTCGTCGAGCTGCGCGAGCCGTTTTACGCGCGGCCCGGTAGCAGCGGCGCGCCGCGGCGGCAGGTGTTCCCCAACGACGCGCAGAGCATAGGCCGCATCGCGAGCTTGTTTGGGGTCGGCTGGCGGGCGCCTGTTGCGGTGGCGTTGCTGGCCCTGGCCCCGAACCGGATGGGCGCGATCGACTTGCTTCTCAATTTTCGACTGATTGGTCCAGCGTGGGGTATGTCCTTGTCATCTCAAAGATGAAAAGTTTGTAAATGATATGCGGACGTGCTAAAGATGAATACCTGACAGATCCCGTTCTCGAGGAGTGCTCTGATGCCGCAGCAAACGTCAACCCCAGCAACATGCTGCCCGAGGTGACGGAATTCCAACACAGCCTCAACGACGCTTACTTGAAGTTTTGCGAGATTAAAGTTGGGAGTCAGTTCTCAACATTACACAACATCTTCCTCCTAGTCTGGCGGAGTATGCTGACACTTTTCTCAGCATGCATTGACAGCGTAATCGACACCCTTCAAGTAGCACAGCAGTTCATCGCAACTATAGAGAACACGCGGCATCCTCCGAGAAGTTTTGGTAGGGTTGAAAAACGAGCGCATCTGTTCAATCTCGTACGCGCCCTCGGAGGCGTGATTGAGAAAGTGTTCCCGGACAAGAGCACCAGCGACGAAGGGGGCGGTGCAAATATCGAGGAAGACGCATGAACGCTCTAGTTAGCTCAGCTATCACTTTCAAGAAGTCAAATGACATTCTAACAAGAGCGGTGAAATTTTGCTTTGATTGGTTACTCTTGTAGGTGGCTTAGTTACCTTAAAATAATATAGATACAAGGTTTATTAAGGAGAAATGAGGAAATAGTAAAATAATATGGTCATTGCGAGTCGCTTTGTGCCCAAAGTCAAAAGTCAAGAGTTGCGGCTTCATATCTGCACGATAAGCCTGCCACATCTTCACCCGTGCGCGCTCCGGGAGGCGCATAAAGGGAAACGCTTTCGTCTTTGACAGCGCCAGACTCGCCACTGCGCCTTTCGCCCTACTGCGAGGGGTTAAATGGTCGTACATTCCGTGGTGAAGAAAAAAGTGTGCTGGAAAAGTGGCCGCTGCGCCTGTTTGCGAAGGGTTAGCTCGAAGCCACTCTGACAGGCAAGATGCGCGTCTCCACGCAACTGACCGTGTACTGGCAATGTTCAAAGGGGGAAACATAAAACAGTAGTAATCTCAGTAATGTTTTCCTCGAATGCTTTACAATGTTTGAAGGAGAGAAGACAAAAGCGAAAGACAAGTGCCGATTTGGGTTGTGAAGCCGCCCGCTGGGAGTATGGTCAGGGACGGCACACACTGTGCAAGTACGCGCGCTCGCTTCCGTTAAGTATACGTGCGTCGACAACAGTGCGACAATCAAGCGGCTTGTTTAGTAAAGTTTGGTCGAATGTTTGCGAAAGAATCACTGCTCGGCAGCGAAAGTCTTGGTCTCGCGCAAAGGCGGCTACCTAGATTGCCCAATCCAGGCCCACAGTCACTGCTCCAAGCAGAAGCTGACGCAGATACGTTCTCTAGAGATTATGCTAGTTCGATGTAAATGTCTTTGAGCTTTCAGTATCGATATATAAGTAGAGAAGACTACGAGGGAAGTCAGCTCGTTGCGCCTCCAAACAAGTGTCAAGGCACCGGGTTAGTTCCCTATAGCCAAAGTGTCCTACGTACATTATTGTCGAAATCTATTATAGGTGGCCTACTATTGCATTAATATTTTAAGGGAGGTACATTTTGAAATTATCAGTTTTTTTATCAAGTACATCTTAGTTTCCTACGCAGGAAGCGTTTGCAATATGTTCACGCACAAGTGTTTAGCTGGCTGCCTGGCCAGCTGGCGGCTGAACTGTTTGTTCACGGGCCGTTTATTCTGTTTGCAATCTTATACATATTAAACTTTTTCCAGTCTACAAATCTTTTTAATTCAACTTCTCTTTCTAAAGCTTCGCTGAATTTCTATCACTCTCTTTTCTTTCCTACCCAATTAAGAAGCAACTTGGTCAAGACGTGCAATCTCGTCAACACTTTTGCTCGAAATGCATCCTGCCTCTCAGGACAATGCAGCCACTGTCTTGGTCGGGCAGGATCACGTACGGTCGAATTCTGTTCCGCGGTTGCCGCCAGAAGTACTTGAAATGATTTGGAAGGCCTACTGTCCAGCCTTTTCCAACGACTCTCGAGTTGTTGATCTCTACCTCAAAATCTATACCCTCAACGACGTCGACAATTTCATCCACCTCTTTGCTAGCAAGCGCCTCATCGTCCGAATGCGCCAGCTTTGGCACATCATGGCCATCAACAAGGCCACACGTCAACGGGCGCTCCAATTATTCCCAGATAGCCTATCTGTACGCAGTCCCTATACCAGAAGCACATGCACCATTCGACTCAATAAAGAGATGGATCTCATCATGTTTCGGGATATACTTCAATACCGCGGCTCTCAAATGAATATTATCCCGAATCAGCCAGTCGACCATCCTCCTCGCGTGACAGAGAATTCTTTCACCACGGCTTTTCGGGAGCGCTCCCTAGTGTTCAGCGACACTTATGGTCGTTTTTATTACCCTTCTGACCAGGTTCTGGATGCTTGTCGACCCACTGTCAGTGTGACAATGCGGCCTCCGACTGACTGGGATATCTTGTCCTTGCTGCAGAACGGCATACCGAAGCTTTTCCCGCGCCTGCAGACAGTCTTTCTCTGCTACCCTATTGTGCTCAGGTCTCGGTGCAAGCAGGAGCTTTCCTGGTGTGTCTCGGGCCGGACTCGCCAAGAGACCTTGACGCCAGTCACCGAGCCCCTGGGAGAACCTTTTGTGGCATGTTGGCCGGACCTCCGCAAGAATTTCGACTATGCCAACACTCACATGTCCATATCCACCAAGTATCCAAAGGATCACACTTTGGAGTTGATGGCAGAGTTTCTAGAAGAGCACAGCGTCAAAGTGTGGCCGATGGTCATCTATCGACCTCAACTCATGCTGGTCGACTCTGCGGCTACTGGAGACTCTGCGCCAAACAGTCACTGAGGCTATTGTACGTCATAGGAGAGTCATAAGAGCTTTTCGAATTGCGGAATAAACAGTTTCTCGGGGGAGATGTGGAAGGTGTTGCTCCGAAGTATCCATGTTGGAATAGGAACAAGTTCGAGGCCAGCGACAATGGTTGCAAAAACGATCACATAAGTTGGAAAGGACAAATAGTTGCCAAATGTCGATGTAATAGTAGCAAAAGCATATGCGCTGAATTCTTCATTGCTTTCATTTCCAATCATGCATCAATAGTGTCCGTGGCTCCGTAGCGCTCGGGTCGATGCAGCAGTGAATGATGGTCCATGCACATCCAAGACAATCATTGTTGCGGCCGCTTAAGCAAACTTGTCGCTCACCCTCCCACTATTTATCTTCTTGAAACGACACAGACTCTATTTCGAAAGCTACACTCATCAACGCCACTGTCGTCTGCATCGCGCCCTCAATCGAGACAACTTGCGTTGTCTGCGTATGTATGTGAAGCGCTTTGCGAGGACTGGTCTCCGAGCTAACAAGAATCTGCAACAGACAACTTTCTCCGTCCATTAGTCCTTGTGTTTCCTCCTTCACAAACATGGAGAACTCGGATTCCCAAGACCAAAAGGCGCTGGTAGCGACCTCCGAGCCGCCAAAGACATCGGCGTTTCCATTCCTGTGCCTCCCGACGGAATTGCGCACCCAAGTCTGGAAGCACTACTGCCCTGACTTGCGCAAGGTGCCACGCTTTCTCGATTTCGTCGTCCAGCTTTTCAAGTATACCAACAACGAAGTGCTACCATTTCAGACCAGTGGCGTGGGTCCGCGACTCGCCGGCAGGACTCGCAGCCTGCGATGCGTCCTCGCCGTCCATCGGCAATCACGCGAGATTGCGCGCCGCGTCTTTCCGGACAAGCTTTCGGTCAACTACTGCAAGGACTTTCTAAAGACCTGTGACATTCCTTTTCACAAGCAGAGAGATCTCGCCTACTTGTGGGATTTCAAAGGAGACGCTTTACCGCCTCATCGGGAGCTTGTCGCCACCACGGTAGGCATGCTGGTCAAGGCCCCGGCGCCGGCAGATGCCTCTGCCGCGTCGACATTTCGCCGACGTTTGTTGAAAGAATGGGCTGATGGGTCACGCCACCTCACGTACGGCTACTCAACCACCTTTTTGCAGGAATTTTACGCCAACGTGGTCAACGTGGCGTATCAATTTTCCAGGCAGGAGCCATTTCCATACTTGCTGCAAGAGTTGACTCGAGGACTTTTTCCGAATCTCAAAAACGTCTTCCTCCATCTCGATGGAGACGATATCGAAGATTTATTTATCCCGTTGAAGCATCGCTGGTGTGCTTCAGAGTACAGCAACCACGACTACTTTTTGAACGATCAGAGCGGTCTCTGTCTTGTGAGGGCGTACTGGCCAAATCTCATACAGCACGCAGACTATGCCAATAGCAACCTTTCACCGTTCAGTGCCCCTGACCTGATTCCTACCCTGAAGGATATTGCATGCTTCTTCGAGATCTTCAATGTGCAGGTTTGGCCAATGGTGGTAACCGATCCGAGCAAGTTCACAGCCTATCTTGACAACGATGATGATGACGATGACGTCTGGTACGGCGAAAGCTCTGCCGAGCAGTCCGGTGACGAGGAGATGGCATAATTTAGCGTTTCGAGCGGAGTATTTATGAGCATTGCTTGTGTGTAAGGCCAAACGAATTTGAGGCCAATGCCGACGTCGCGTGGCCACGGAGCTGCTAAAGCACAAGAAAAGGGCGTTGGCAATCACGAAAATCACTCCTAGTAGACTTTCGAGTTAGATGACATGAATCCGCAGTGTTCTTCGGTATCTAAAGTCTCATATATCCAATACCGCGGCTACACCACTCCGACTCGAGACTGGGGGACTAAGTCCCAAACAGCTGATAATGCTTGGTTCGCGCTTTCCCTTGTTTCATAGTGTATGGTTAATTTCCTGAATTCAAGCTCCGTGGTATTTCATTGTTATCTATAATGTAACCACAAATCTATTTCATGTATATCGCAGTAAATCAGAGTATATCAGATGCATTTATATAGCACAGACCAGTGTGAGGGCAAACCCGCCGCAATGCAAATACGCAGCTCAATACGAGCCAGCAAAAAAATCGCTGCAATCTATGAGAGATCATCCATCTCGACAGGCGTGTACCCCGCAGACGACTTCTTGCCCCATCGTCTTTTACACGTCACGACGCCCGCGACCAGCAGCATGGAGCCCACCACGATGCCTCCCACAGCAGCCACGACGAGCAAGTCAATGGCGCCAATCAGCAGCGACCAGCGGCTCGGCGGCTCAACCTCTGCCGTCGTGCCCAGCGTCATGCCGCCCACGTCCACGGCCTGTATGCGAATCCTGCTATACGTCCTCGTCAGGTTGGCCGCCGGAAACTCGGACTCGAAGCGCTCCTTTGGAATCTCGGCAACGTCCTCAAAGTCGGCGTCGCCGCTGCTGCCCGTCTGGCTTCCCTGGAGCCGCCAGGCCGCCACCTCTGTCGCGCCGTTCCAGCTGACGTAGATTTTGCGCCCCGTGACGGCGATGCGCGGCGCGTCCCGGGGCTTGCCGACCCAGCTGCCCTTGTAGGCGCGGTACGAGCTCAGCGGCTGAAAGGAAAAGAGGGCGGCGGGCGCGAAGCGCGCGTCGCAGAGCACCTCGCCGTCGGCGGAGAACTCGGTAAAGGCGGCGCTGCTGCCCCAGCCGACGAGCACGTTGCCCGAGCCCAGCACCTGGGCGTTGCCCTGCGAAAAGGCCATGATGGACTGCGGGTGGCGGTACGCCGTCTCGAGGGTGACGTTCATGGCGGCAAAGTCGGCCCGCAGGCGGATGCCGCGCGACTCGGTGCGCGTGGCCTTTGGGTCGTACGCGTTGTTGTCGAGAAGGGTGATGGTGTCGTCGTCGTGCAGCCGGGCGTGGTGCTGCCACGCAAAGAGGACCCTGGTGCCGCGCGGGACGACGTCAAACTGATTCATGTCGCCGCCCATGTGCCAGATGGGCTCGCCAGTGGTCCCGTTGATATATGTAAGTGACGATGTGTGTCGGCCGGATATTAGGTAGTTGCCCTTGAGGTCTTTTTGTATGCTGTTAATGTGGTAGTAGTCGAATGCGGCCTCGGGTGTGTTGCCGCAGCCTAGAAAGGCCCTTTTCGGGTCATCGCTGCATCCCTTCATGGGCTTTTTGGATGTTTCCAACGGGATGTGATCGGACGCATTCCATTGGAATAGCACATTTCCGGTTTCGAGCTCAATTTCTTGAAAAACGCCGTCGAGAATGTAGCCCCGCGCAGCTCCTCCAAGAGCGCTTAGGTTGGCCGGGATTGGGTTGTAGATGGTGACGAGCGCGGTCCCGTTGGCCGTGAGCTCAAACTCGTGCATGTCGCCAAACTCGAAACCGGGGGCAGATATGTTGTGTCGAATGGTATATGTGTCGTCCATCTAGGTGTGGCAGTATTAGCTGTTTGGTCCGGAGCCGGTTGCGCACTCTTGTGCAGCCTCCATAAGAATATATCCCTACCATGTACCAGAATCCTTGCTTTCCACCACCGTCCGGCGCGCCAGCCCAAAACGTCAGAAATCGTTCGCCATTGTATTCCTGGACGCGAAAGTCGTGCACCTCGGCGGCCATGCGCGGCTGGCGCCAGACCAGCTCGCCCGTGTGGTCGAGGATGACGGCGCCGGGCTCGGTGTCGGAGCCACGGGTGGCGAGGAAGATTTGCTCGCGGCTGCAGCGCTGGTCGTCGCGGGCGAGGAAGCGGACGTCGACGGAGGCGTGGTCAAACGAGTGGTAGCGGCGCATCGGGGCCATGCCCGAGGAGCCCAGGTCGACCCACGACCAGTCGCTGCGCCAGTGCACACGGCTCAGCGTCGGCGAGGACTGGCGCAGGAGGAGGAAGCCGGCGACGAGGACGACGAGCGGCACGAGCAGCAGCCGCTTGCGCAGCAGCCACAGCAGGGGCGCCAGCAGCTTGGACATTATGTCGACGGGGCGGCGCGGCGAGGGAGATGATCTGGACAAGGACGCATCCTGGAAGCCCGGGCGGAGTGACGTGAATCGAAGAGGGAGTAGGATCAAGCGGGCAACCAAGTGTTTGACCGGGGGAGTGGCGGATTACTGTTGCGCTCGTGTTTGCGTTTCGGAACTCGGGCCTTGGCTGCAGCAAATTAAATGTGACGGTCAGAACAAGGGCTCTGTCTGTCGCCGGCCCGCGCTCCAGACAACCTGAAGCGGCTAGCACAGGTTTTAACGTTGTGGGTTGAGCTGACCAAAGTAATACGAGCAGCCACAGTGAGGTTCTACCATTGACGACAAAAAGATGTTTAGGTAAAGGGGAACAATTAATGAGGGGATCAATTGCTTGTCCCGTGTAGAGTACTGGATTTGCTGGTCAGCAATAGGAAAAAAACCATCGTCGCCTTTGCTATCACACAGGTACTTGGCATGCAAACAGACAGCCACAAGCGCATCTTTACGGGCTATGAAACGCTTCATATAATCTCAGAACCACCTTGATGAACAGCTACAGATTACTGATAGCGTGCTGACCCCAGTATTCGGGCTGCGACTTTCTAGGCCAAAAAGAAGAGGCTTGCCCTGGCACCATGTTACCTGGCAAAAACATCGGACAAAAAACGAGGTCCTGCCCGGGCTCGAACCGGGGACCTTCTCGGTGTTAACGAGGTGCCATAACCAACTAGACCACAAGACCCTGTTGTTGAACGGCGGTCGCTTATTTGCGTACACAAATGCAAAACAGCCTTTGCGCTCTGTTTGTCGATGCAGGGTAGCGCACTCATCAGGGATTGCGCTGACGGCGAGTTTATGTCCAAACGAGAGCGATAAGAGTCTCTCGGGAAATTCTGTTTGCATCATCTTCCAAATTCAGACTTTTATTCCAAAACATGGATGGTACAGCTCAAAGTGTGCACTACTATCGTGTTTAGGAGCCGTGTACATAGGATTGCTATCGATTCTTTGTATTCATGATGGCACAGTAGTGACAACGCTTACACACCATGGCCATCCAAGTATGAAGAGATCTACTTGTTTTCCAGACGCGACATTAGTTCTGTAGAGTTTTCCCCAAGAACATTGTAAGTTTAAACTTTACATGCTTTTCTTTTTTTCACTTTTTGAGGGCTGTACCGTGTCAGTCTTGGACACTGACGGTATCGTGGTGTTGCGCCTCATGGAGCGTCCCGGGTAGGCTAAGCCCGCTGGGGACAAATAGAGCGGGACAAATAATGCGCCGCGACATCGCAATTTTTTCCAACTATTGGTCCCCCTCGTAGTCTGAATCCCCGCCGCCGCTCTGGGGAATAAAATAAAGGCACTGAGTCCGGATGGGTTGAAGCCGGCCGGGCTGGGCTGACTGAATTGCACAGCCTCATGGCCGCTGCGCTGGCGGGCTGGCTAGCTCGCCTTGATAAGTCCCCGCCTGCTAAAATGGGCAAGTCTATTTTTGGCGCAGTCCTCCACCGCCCAACAACGGCTGCGCACAGCATCGCAGCGTTGCATTGCAGAAGCGCGCAGACCAGATAGCTGGAACTCGATATAGGCAGGGCAGATTTCTTTCCCGCGTTCTTCTTTTCTTCTTTTTTTTTTCTTCTTCTGGGGCAGTATTTTGATTCCACAACGGTGATGCCGATTTCCGCTCTAATTTTAACAACATTTCCAGTTCTCGTGCCGCGTTCTACTGCAGCCGAGTTCATCAGAGCTGTAAAGGAACGACTGCCAACACAACAGCGGTATGCTAATAAGCCGCCGAGATAGTAAGCCCACTGCTTAGGCTACTGCACTTGTCCTTGCCAAAAAAAATTGCAGGGCACTCACTGTCTTACGGCTTCAGCCTCAAACGCCCACGAGGCTCGCTCACGACGACAGAGGTAAGTGAATAAGCTACCAATCCAAAATCTTACCAATCGTCAGCCAATAACAGGCTATGCATATAGTTAATTTTGGGTAAAAATCTTTTGCAAAAAAAGCACATGCAGCTTGGCCGCCGCGCCCCCCATTCGTCCCCCCACCTGGCGTCTATTTTGAGAGCCTCGGACCAGCACCTACTTACACAAACACAGGCTGATGAGCCTCACCAACCACACCGTGATTCCTCACTGCGGGGACAAGACTAGCTCCCGATTTTGTTTGTTTCCTTTGCGTGCTGTTTTATTTTTGTTTCCCGCTAAGCCTCATGCAGCTTTTGTTTTCCGGCTCTACAGGACCAAATATACCTCCCCCGGCCATGCGCATGCTTACACACGTCGGGTTCCACAGGCCCAAGCCCAACGTTGTGCACAAGCTCATGACAGCCTACGCGGGTTGCACATCTCCCGTCGATTTCTCCTCGGCTGTGCATGCAAGGTTGTCGCTGGAAATGAGATCCGAACAAGCCATGAACCGACAAGCCCCCCCTCCCAGAGCCCGTTTCGTTTGCGACCAAGGCCGCCTTATATAGAGATGGCTTGCGCTCCGCCAGAACAGTGGAAGAAATGTTTCTTCATCTCGAATAAACAAAATCTACAAGTTCTACAGCGCAAGACTTTCTTCAATCTTACAAGATACCCTAGCCAGAGAAAACACTCCTGCCCTCATCACGATGCTCTTCGCCGCCGCTTCCACCCTCCTCCTCGCCGGCACCGCACTCGCTGCGCCGCGCAGCAGCATTGCGCAGGCTCGCGACGTCGACATCAACGCCGTCATCCCGCCCATCGTGCCCGTCAACACCCGCGGCGGCAACGCTGACCTCATCACCAAGCTCGTGACGTCCGCCACGGCCCTCGACCGGTCCAAGCTGCTCGACCAGCCCGGCGACTGGGTCTTTGACTTCAAGGACGTCAACGCCGCCGGCCGCTCCGAGGCCAAGGGTCAGGGCGGCCTGTCCATTGCAGCCAACGCCAAGACCTTTCCCGCGCTCATCGGCAACGGCGTCTCCATGACCGTCGCCTTCCTCGGCCCCTGCGGCATGAACACCGCCCACGTGCACCCGCGCGCCACCGAGCTCAACATTGTCGTCCAGGGCCGCCTCGTCACCAACTTTGTGCTGGAAAACGGCGCCAAGCCCGTCGAAAACACGCTCGGCACCTTTCAGATGACCGCCTTTCCCCAGGGCGCCATTCACCAGGAGTTCAACCCGGACTGCACCGACGCCGTCTTCGTCGCCGCGTTCCCGGATGCAGACGCAGGCGTCAGCCAGGTCGCGCAAAACTTCTTCAGCCTCCGTCCAGATGTCGTGAGCGCGACCCTAGGCGGCGTGCAGTCGCTCAACGGAAAGGACATTGAGACGTTTCGCCACGCCATTCCTGACAACATTGCCCTCGGCATTGACGCGTGCCTGAACAAGTGCGGCATTCAGCGCAATGCCAAGCGTGACTTGAGCGAGCTTGTTGACTAAAAAGGTTGCGACGAGCAACGGAAACGTTACCTATTGATCTCCTTGCATATATACCAGATTGATGAATGTTTATGAGAAATGCTTAGATTAGTCGAATTCTTTATGATATCATGTCGGAGTTTGGAGCACTAGCTACATCGAGGGTCACAACAAACTTTAAAATTGAATCACTTTGAGAAAGAGTATATCGGGTCCCCTCTTTCGAATTTTGCGAGTAGTGTCTTTCACCTCTGAGACTTCGACAGCGGCGCTGTCAGTGTTTTCGTCGGCTCCGATTTGATTCAAGTTTCGTCTTGATTTCCTGCGATCTTGATTCGCCTGTCCCTAATTGGGTCGAAACGCGAGCCTGGTCTGGATCATGCTGGCTGCCCTTTGAGCATCAAGTCAGACCAAAAATGCACGGTAGCAACGGGTTAGCTCTGAGTAATGATCATGAAACACCATCCTTTCTTGGCCCTTTATGTTCTGTCACATGCCAACTCCCGCGAATCTTTTAAAGGCAACGGTGTGTAGGCGACCAGATGTATTGCCGGCTTGCATGCGGCATGAGATGGACCTTGAATATCGAGTGTCCCAGCTCTTCATGAGGTGCACTTTCGCCACTGCGGTGTCTCGGCTGCAATTGCTGGTGTGCGTCGCAAATGATGTGTCTAGAATTGCGTGTAAGGGAATCGTTCTGGATTAGCGAGGGGTTCATGGGCAACAGAGAAAAGCGGTTTAAATCAGTCAAGATGGTAACGTAGCTTCAAACCCCTGCACGGCGGCCGTCAATGGTGGTTGCAATATCCAACTGGTACTCCAGCCGCCATCACGTTTTCTCCAGCCTTTTAAATTTTCTGCGGCCTTTTTAAAACAGGATTTCGATGGCCCTTCCAATTCGGGAATGTATCCGTATGCCGCCAAGCAATATCAGGAATAACCCTGACATCCCAAGTGGTTCATGCTGCCCTTCCCCTGGAGAAGTAATTGAACATGTGGAAACGCTAAGCATGGCAACCTTGCCCAGTTTAGTTAAGGCGAAGCGTAAGCAAGCCGACGATGTGGAGCGTAGAACGGGACACTTGATGATGAATTTCGTAACGGGAATACGCATGACCGACGATCTGGAGGGTTCAAGCGCCCTCTGAGATGCGGTCAATTTGACTCAGCGCTGAAAGACGCGCTTCAGGGACAGCATGACAAGGAGAAACGGCCAATGTTTGTCAGATCTGACGGGTGGTCGGCGCGATCACAGATACGGTAGTACTGTGTGGTAACTAGGATGTCACGACACAAGCAAGGCCTTCGAGCTTTGTTAGCTCTAATATGGGCTGCTTCGCGGCAGCTTGTAGGCAACAAAGGTGCACTTATCGAGGAATGAGTGCAAACCCTTGACGATACATAGGGGCCACGTTCGGGATCGATCAGACGTTGTCGGCCATGTTTCAAGAGAAGTCAGCACCAAGTTGCCGGGACCGGCGACGATCCAGGCACTGGTAACAGCAGACTGGTGCCCAACGATGCAGCATCATTAATCACGCGGCCATCATTAACGGGCCATGGCTCATTGTTTTCTTCTCTGCAGGTCGGCTCGGCCTACAGCGAGATATTACCAGGACAGTGCCCGTTGGTTCGTTCGCTTGACAGAAGTAGATGAAGAGTCTTTTGGACTTGTCGCACCCCGAGTCCCAGTTGTCCGCCCTGGCCGGGTCCACGAGCGCCTCATCTCGCCGTGCTCATTTAGTAGCGTCTTCTAATAAAGCATATTTCGAAGCTCTGCGGCGTTGAGTAGCATGGAAGAACGATGATGGCACTGAAGGAAGGAGACTTGGCTTGGCGGGGCTAATGCCTCGTGGCAGACATGGCTTCTGGACGCTGCGCGGCATGCACCAAGGGCGGGGGTCGCTGGGAGCAGATGCACGTCCTTCGTGTAAACGTACACGTAGTGATTGTGAACCGACGTTGCTTGTTTCTGCGTGTCTGCTTGAACATGCTTATACTGAAAAGGCAGTAGAGATGAGCGCTACAAGATGGACGGTATGTTGTCAGATGCGCCATCAGCGAAAAACAGAAAACAAGGCCACTGGCGCAGCCCTTTTCCGCCTGCTCTTCCGAGAGGCAGTGAGAGATGAGCAGCCCCGGACGGCTGGAGTTCCCGTTGGAGGGGTGGCGGAACGCCAACACTAGCGTTTTATCAGGGCGTGTGCCGGCCAAGGCCTAGGGCTGTTGGGCTTCAGCACCACAGACGCCAATGAGACTTGCTTGCAGCAGGCGGGCAGGCCCCTCAGGAATACGATGTGCGGATACCAGTAGGCTATCCGTACTTGTAGCCAAGTTTTAGGTCATGAGTTGACCCGACCAGGTAGTTGGGATTCAGCAGTGAGAATTGGCGAGAAACATGGCGGCCCGCTGTGGGATTGTTGCAGTGGCAGCGGCTGCGGGTGCCATGGTGACATGCAGGCTCCATATGCATGTCTTGAACTGGGCCGTCTGGGGTTGTCAAATTATAATCAGGCGGCGCTGCCACAGGATAGCGGCCCAGATAGGGTGCATGCGGGCAGATCAACGACTGGCGAGGCTTGAGAGCCGGCCGCTTGGACACTGACATGTGCGACAGCGTCTCACCTATGAGGGTCTTGATCTCTTCTTAACATGCAGCCTGCCAAATGAAGTCTGTCTATGCGTAATAAGACGTTCAAGTATTCGTCATAATCGTGGTAGGTTCGGGCGCGGAAATCGGTAGTGGCGGGAGCCGGGACGATATGTTGTACTGTACTAATATTAGTGCCGCAATGCTGGACTGCGAAATGGACGGAAAGATGGCGTAGTCAGACAAATTACTCCGTACCTGCGTACCTAGCCATTGATGCATTGATAGCACCGATGCCCTGTTGCCTGGTAGTTTGAATTTCGGGGCCAGGCCTTGGCCCTTTCTGCAAGGCGTTGCTGTGTTTGCGGATCAGCAATGATGTGTTGGGTTGATCATGGGCCTGAAGACCGACTAATTTGGTTTATGCTGTTAGGTATCCGTAGCTGAAGAGGGTCTTAAAGTAGCGCAGCGCGCGTGTGTTCGAGCTGGCAGTCGACGTGCAGTAGTATAAAAATGTAGGTGGAGGAGAGAGAAACAGGGGAGGGGATGTGACGCTGCGAAAGTCGGTTTATGACGGAGGACGAGAGGGGGCGACAGCTGGCATACAGCAACATCATAAGCAGCAGCCAGAGACGTGGCCAAGAGCTGCTGCAGTTCTGCCGTCTCGATCATGGCGCAGATTGACTTTGATGGGCCCCGAGGCCTATATGGCATGATAGGTATAGAGTCACCGGACGAGAGAGTGTATTGGATATATAACCAGGCTCCAGCTGGTGTGGAGAGGGCCGCCTTCGTCTATCGTACGGGTCTACAAGAAACGAGGTCGCGAATCGAGCAAAATCTACGTAAAGCTGCCGGTAGTAGAGCGATTGATTACCAAAGCGATCAACTTGCGCAAATAATGTGCATTTGGTGTGATTATTATTAGTTACTGGTAGTTAGTGAGTACAGATGCGGAGCAAGTGTTTGGGGCTTGCAGCCGGGCTGATGAGAGAGGACTGCAGCGGCCCAGTAGCTGGCGGAGGGGGGCACGAACAGAGAGTTTTAATATATCCATATGAGCCGAGCGAGCCTTGCTGCATCTCGACTGCGCCTTGTAAGAGCGAGGGGGCGATGTGCAGCAGTTGGCTATTCGTTGTTGATGATGCACAGCATGCCACGGCGCTCTCCCTTGACAACGCACCAGGGGGCTGCTAATCGACGCCCGAGGCGGTCTCGTAAGGATGCTAAAGAAGCGCTAATAAAGACGGTGTCGGGCCAGTCGTCCCATCTTGATGCCCGTCCGGCGAGGATGCCATTACTAGTTTAGCTAATTTATTGCTTGTTCCGCAGTACCCTTAGTAGCTATTAGCTGAAAGTGCACAAGACGGTTGCTGCCGACGCGCATTGACTGGCGGCCACCTGCTTTTCAAGATTGGGGATGCACTGAACACGTGTGGGCGGCTCAAGAGACGACTGCGCAAATATTGCATATTTTAAACAGGTGCAAGCTTTTGGTCGTGCAGCATCCGTTGCCATGGGTCGTGATACCACAAACTTGAATGAGTTACCTACAGGGAGCGGCGTCTCGTTGCACCAGCGATGGAGCACCTATAATAAGCACGGCATAAGGTACCACGGTGCCTGGTATCCGTAATACCTGCGAATACAGGGCCCTTACAGGCGCCCACTCACTCCTCAGGCCTCTGCTAAAACCGCTAAACCGCTCCTGGCCCGCTGCCAGCCCACATCGTCTTCCGCCACCACGCCCCTGCCATTAGTTATAGTCGAGAGTCTATAACCAGAATGCCCTAACGTTAGTAGTAAAGTAGGCCGGACAGGACCCATCCGTCCGGCAAAGGGCCCAAAAAAGCCGACGCAGAGATGACTGTGGATTCTCCTCCCGCGTACCTAGCACGCCTAGCTACCTAGTTATAGGGGGGTGGTGGAGGGGCACTGGCATGTGCGGCTATCTGGTGCTGCTTTGAGCTGTATTTCGAGTACCGAGGCCGACTCCTATCACGTCCGACTTGATGTACGACAATAATGCTTGATTTTATGAATAATGCAAAATTCAATCTGATCCCATGATTGACTTACTGCCCATGAACCTGTGCCGTCTTTGGGTATGTGACTCCATAACGATGCTACTCTACATGCTCGGCCCCCCCTCTTCCTGTACCCAGAAACCAGGCTGGGGCGCTTCCAAAATCGGACTATTCTACTTGGGTATATTTGTACCTCTGCGGTGCTGACCCTGGCGGGCCCCTCGTCCACTTTCTACACCACAGCTTCCCTCTTTTTTCTTTTCTTTTTCCGTCCTCTCTTTTTATTTCTTCCCGTTTTGGCTCTATGTTTCTAGGCTGTGACGGTTGTCCAAGACGCCGTTTGACCTTTGTCCATTGACAACACCGCCCAGCTCGCTTGCCAGTCGCCGTCAGCAGCATCAGACAAAAGGGCCAAAAAAAAAAGTCCAAGACACAGCGCGCACCGACCAGAGAGCTACCTCAACATCATCCGGGCCTCCCTTGCTGTCTTTCCTCCACGCGCCGCAGACACCCCGATTTGCGCCTTTCTACTTGCCGCTTCAGCTTTTCTCATCCCGAAGCTCTTCGACTCGATACCCTCACCTTGAACCGCTACTTCACTTCGCCATTCCTTTCGCAGCCGTCATCGGCGCTTGACCAGCTTCACATCGCCACGGCCGCGTCGCATTCTTGCTCGATCCCGTCCTCTGTGGTCTCTCGGCATCTGCAACAGCTCCTCGCTTCGTTCTTGGACCCCGCAGGTCCTTGCTCACAGTTCCAAACTCGCCCGAATAGCCGGCAAACTGGCGCCCCCGTACACTTCCTCCGACAGAGCCTGTCCCCGTCTTGGCTGTGGGGGGACCTTTACTTCGCTGAGCTTTTCCGAAATGTGTTTTGGCAGTCGCAAGAGCGACAGCGGCGAGGCACGCTCCCGCGAGCTCGACCGCATACTCCGCCAAGATGAGCGGCGCATGTCCAAGGAGGTCAAGCTTCTTCTTCTCGGTAAGTCAGCCACCAGCGCCGTGGAAGCTTCCTGACCTCTTCTCGTACTTGTCCAATTATTGCTTCGTTCCGCAGTAGCCTCAGCTATGTCGTACACGGCTGAGCCGTGTGGAGTCGGACTTGGGCTCTCCTTCAGCTCCCCAAACCCCCTCCTCTTACGCGCAGCGACTGATCTTTGTGTAACCGCAGGTGCTGGAGAATCGGGCAAATCGACCATTCTCAAACAGATGAAGCTCATATACTCACAGGGTTTCAGCAAGAGCGAGCGTCTCGATTGGAAACCCGTTGTCTTTAGCAATATTGTCCAGTCCTTTCGCACCATCAACGAGGCCATGTCAGAGCTCAACTACGACTTTGACAACCCCGATAACGAGGTAAGACTCACCCACGATCTCGTGCAATTTGCGAGCTACCGCATGGCTCGGTCCAATGCGAGCAGCTGCAGTCACGCACATGGCTAACAACGCCTGCAGAAATACATGGCGCGCATTCTTGTCGATCATGAAATCAGTCCCGAAGAAAAGCCACCACAAGAATATCTGGAACCCATCAAGAGCCTGTGGCAAGACAGCGGCGTGAAGAGGGCCATCGCCAAAGGCAACGAATATGCTCTCCACGACAACCTTGCGTAGTGAGTGAAGCTTCAACTGTTCCGATTCTCGCCGTTTGCGCAGGATTCTGACCCTGATCAGCTTTGTCGAAGACATTGACCGCATTTGGGCCGATGGCTACGTTCCCAATGACCAGGATCTTTTGCGCTCGCGGCTACGAACTACGGGTATAACAGAAACCATTTTCGACCTCGGGCAACTGACATACCGCATGTTTGATGTTGGTGGACAACGGTCTGAACGCAAGAAGTGGATTCACTGCTTTGAGAATGTCAATTGCCTGCTTTTCCTGGTCGCCATCAGTGGCTACGACCAGTGCCTAGTAGAAGACAAAGACGGAGTACGTGGCACATGTACCCCTACGGCGCATGGCGCATACGGTTCGAGCCGATTGGCGTGCTGACAGGTTGCCTACAGAACCAAATGAACGAAGCCCTGATGCTATGGGAGTCGATAGCCAACTCGCATTGGTTCACGCGCTCCTCCATGATTCTCTTTCTCAACAAAATGGACCTCTTTCGCGAAAAGCTGCCGCGCAGCCCCATCAGCAAGTACGGTTTCACGGATTACCACGGCCCGACGGACGACTACAAAGCCGCCAGCAAGTACTTTCTCGACAAGTTCAAGGCTCTGAGCCGCAACCCGGAAAAGGAAATTTACGGCCACTTTACCAACGCCACTGACACCAACCTGCTCAAGATTACCATGGGCTCTGTGCAGGACATGATAATACAGCGCAACCTGAAGCAATTAATACTATAAGGAAGACACACGGAGCGCACCGGCAGCTGGCATTTGTCTTTTGCAGCAGATCGCGCCTTTTGACTTGTTTTGCCTCGTTCCGATGGAGCCGATAGGCGCTAGGGATTTTGTATTCTTCTGGATGACCATCATGTATGATTACGGTATTATCACGGCCTCGCATACTACGACTTTCATTTGCATTTTTTCCTCTCCCATGGATTGGATTTCCTTTTTTACTCCCTGGGACAGCGCCGTTTCTTGTCGTCTTTCCAACGCCGCCGCAAAGACGAGCAGATGGCGGCGACGGAAATCGAACGCGAGAAATCAATCGGCGGCCTATTTTAGCAACACAGCGCGCCGACGGAAACCCAACGACAATATGATACCCAGAGATGGATGGATTGCGGCCGCCTGCTTTTCTTATTTCCGAGACTGTATACGAATTGGGAGGCATAAGTTTTTTTTTTCTTTTTTCTTGTTATTAATTTTCCAGGCGGTCAATATTCGCCTATCCATGAAGTTTTCTTTGTCCGTTTTTGTTCTCGCATTCTGTTCTTCTTCTCTTCTTGCTTTCTTGGTCTTGTTCTAAGCTTCTCATCCATCATCACCATCCGTTCCTCTTTTTCTTTCCCAATATTAGACTCTTGCCAGCATGATTTAAGACAGACAGACAGGCAGAGCAAAGCACACATTTTCTATAGCGCAGACGACGATTTGCTCATGCAAGAAAATACGACTACAAGACCAGCACAAAATAATGCAATTCATAGTGTTGTTTGTTTGGAGGCGACGAATCGGGAGTGGACGCGAGGAACTATTGCCGCCAGCATGTGATGACGACGGTGGATGGCCGAGTCCTCAAGCCACTGCGCGATCCCTGGCCGGGAACGCTTCCCCGCAAAATTGATTTAATAGTGGAAATAGGGTCAAGAATAACGAACTGGACATGGGCTGGTTTTATTAAATTTCAGCCACCGTATTTGCCGGCAGCATTAGTTGCACCTGACTGAGGGAAAACGTTTTGGGGACCTTTGCGAAAAACGCCACGAACGCCCGCCGGGTGCACTAAACTAGGTAGACTGACCACCGAGGCCCTGGTCTGGTCGGAGCAAAGGCCGGATATTCTCCATGAGGCAAGAGAGATACGAGCCCCGGAATTCCCCAAAACCTAGGACTAATTTGTACTTGGGATACAAAGCTGAAGATGGTGAACGGCTTCCTCCGATGTTTACCCAGCGCGATGCAACGATGACGGTGCTGCCTATGAGCCCCATATGGGCAGGTCGGCATTAGCCATTGGAGAGACAGACGTCGACGAAAATGACAATTGTACTAAATGAACTAGTCCGGAGGACTAACCATGGCTAGCAGCTGGTACTTGTTGCTGATCTTACACCCTGATCCGAGATTTAACCAGCAGCACAGTATTTGCGCCGATTTGGCCATGGGTGTAGTGTAGCTCTGTTCCCCGCAAATCGAGGTCCCATCGCGGGTCCCGTTCTGGAGCTGGGCAACCAGCCTGCCAGCCAGGATCAGCTCGAAAGCTACTGGTAGAGCTAACGCTCGAGCTACCACTTTCTTGCTTTTCCAAGCTTCAGCCTTCTTCCGCTCCTACATATGCCCGCGGAGTAGGGCGAAAACTATAAAGAAGCGGTTGCAATTTCTCAAGTCCAGTCTCGTCCTCCGCTCGCATAGGGAAGACCTTACTTTCGGAACCAAGACAGAGAGACAATGGTCGCTGCAAACGCGCTGCTCTTGGCGGCGGCTGGCCTCGCCGCCGCCGCCGCCTCGGCGTCAAGCGACGTCATTACCAACGACACGTATTTTTACGGCCAATCGCCGCCTGTCTATCCATCCCGTACGTGCTTCATGTTACAATTAAAAAAGGCAGGGTGAGCGAAACTAATTCGACGTGCTGAAATAGCGGAAATTACATCGACAGGCGCCTGGGCAGATGCCTACGCCAAAGCCAAGGAGCTCGTGTCCCAGATGACGCTTGAGGAAAAGGTTAGCCTCACCGGTGGTGCCAACGACGTCGACAATGGCTGCTCCGGCAATGTTGCCAACATCTCCCGGCTTGGCTTTCCGGGCATGTGCTTGAGCGATGCCGGCCAAGGGCTGCGCGCGACGGACTTTGTGAGCTCGTTTCCCAGCGGCATCCACGTTGGGGCTAGGTGCGTTGATTCTTTGCCCAAGCGTCGTCTTTTCTTTTCAACTTTTTCTCGACGCTGACGTTGATACGACAGCTGGAACAAAGATTTGACGGCCCGTAGAGGCGCCGCCTTGGCCGACGAGTTCAAGAAAAAGGGCGTCAACGTCCTGCTTGGCCCTGTTGTTGGGCCCGCGTGGCGCGTCACGCTAAGCGGCCGCAACTGGGAGGGCTTCGCGGCTGATCCGTACCTGTCAGGCTCGTTAGCTGCGCAGAGTGTCATTGGCATTCAGGGCCAAGGCGTCATTACCAGCACCAAGGTAAGGTTGCTCTGGCATCATGGAGTAGTACTCGACGACCCCCTGCTGACTGGCTTGGCCTGTGCAGCACTTTATCGCCAATGAGCAAGAGACAAACAGGAATCCCAACGGTGATGTCCAGTCTGTGTCGTCCAACATTGACGACAAGACCATGCACGAGCTATATCTATGGTGCGTCCCCCCGAGGCCGAGTGCCTGGTGACTGCTGCTGACCATGCACAGGCCCTTCCAGGATGCTGTCCACGCGGGCTCCGGCAACATCATGTGCTCGTATCAGCGCATCAACAATTCGTATGGATGCGCCAACAGCAAGACCCTCAACGGCCTGCTCAAGACGGAGTTGGGCTTTCAGGGCTTCGTGGTGTCTGACTGGGGTGCCCAGCACACTGGCCATGCCGGTGCTCTGGCGGGCATGGACATGGCTATGCCCGACCCCGGCTCGTTCTGGGGCGATAAGCTCGTCGAGTCCGTCAAAAATGGCTCTGTTCCCGAGTCGAGAATCAACGACATGGCGACCAGGTGCGTTGCCGTGCTGATTATTGCCTCGCCAATATCATGCTGACCTTTTTTCTTTCAGAATCCTCACTACCTGGTATCAATTCAAACAGGATGCCAACTTTCCAAATCCGGGCTTTGGAGTGCCAAAGGATGTTACGAAGCCGCATAAACTTGTCGACGCTCGCGATCTTGCAGCCAGGCCTGTGCTTTTGGACGGTGCCGTCGAAGGCCACGTCCTGGTGAAGAATACGAAAGATACGCTCCCGCTCCAAAAGCCACAGCTCATATCTGCTTTCGGCTACTCGGCCCGCGCGCCTGGCTTCTTCGCGCCCGGCGGCGGCATCCAGCTCTATCAGTGGCAGCTCGGTGCCGAGGCGATTGACGCCAACGAAGCCGTCTCCGGCGCCTTGGGTAACCCGGACCACGCGTCAGCTATCGGTATCAATGGCACGCTGTTTAGCGGCTGCGGCTCCGGTGCTACCACCCCGGCCAACGCCATCTCGCCGTTTGAGGCCCTCAAGATGCGCACGTATAATGACGGCACCGCGCTGTTCCACGACTTTGTCTCCCCCGAGCCCGTTGTGGACCCAGCCTCGGACGTGTGCATCGTCTTTGGCAACGCGTTTGCCTGCGAGGCTTATGATCGCCCCGCGCTCCAGGACGCATACACGGACAAGCTCGTCAAGACTGTCGCCGACCGCTGCAACCGTACCATTGTCGTGCTACACAACGCGGGACCGCGCATCGTCGACGCCTGGATCGAGCACGACAACGTCACTGCTGTTGTGCTCGCGCATCTCCCTGGCCAAGAGTCGGGCCACGCCCTCGTCTCCCTGCTCTACGGCGAGGCAAACCCCTCGGGCAAGCTGCCTTATACGCTCGCCAAGAATGAGAGCGATTATGCCGTGCTGAAGCCCTCGAAACCAGAGGGTCGCTTCGCCAACTTTCCACAGTCCAACTTTACCGAGGGCGTCTACACGGACTACCGACACTTTGACAAGGAGGACATTTCGCCGCGCTTCGAGTTTGGCTTTGGCCTGAGCTACACGACCTTTAACCTCTCCAACGTCAAGATCCAGCGTGTCGAGGGCGGCAACACCAAGGACGAGTATCCGACAGGTGCTGTGATCCCTGGCGGTCCGGCCGATCTCTGGGACAACATCCTATCTGCCACGGTGGACGTGCGGAATACCGGCACGGCGCATGCCGGCGCCGAGGTGGTGCAGCTGTACGTGGGCATTCCCGGCGCGCCGGTGCGCCAGCTTCGCGGGTACGACAAGGTGTTTCTGCAGCCGGGGGAGATGAAGACGGCGACGTTTACACTGTCGCGGAGGGACCTGAGCGTGTGGAATGTCGAGTCGCAAAAGTGGCAGCTGCAGAGAGGCTCGTACACGGTTTGGCTTGGCACAAGTAGTAGGAGCCTGCCTCTGAAGGAATCTTTGGAGATGTAAATATGCGTGGACTGCGGAGATGGTGTGTATATAGCTGGTGTATATTCGAGCAATACCACATAATCAACGACTATTTGGTAAAGCTTGGATGTCTCTTTGCTAATACCACATATACGCAACCTTTGTCTTGGAAAAAAACACTGATAAACTTTTGATATGCCAGACTACACTGAGTATGCTGTTTGGCCCGCCTGTGTAGACTGCCTTTGGTGCTGGGCTTTCTCGGCCGTGGCCTAGTGTGAGCCATGACACATGGCAAGGCGGCGCCTTGTGGCACGATGATGCGGACAAGCGCGGCGCAGTATTGCGAAATACAATCTGCGCTGATGGCGTCACAGCGCGGCACACGGGCATGATGACACAGAGGGGTTCCGCCTTTTCGACAACCTGCACCCTTGACTGTACAGCATGCCAGACAGACGTGTAGCGCGGGCACATTGCCCTAGTAAGTTAGCCAGAGGAAAGTTTTAACAATGCAGTGCCATGGCCTGATAGCCAGCGTCTTATCTCGCTCGGTTGGCTTCTCAATATGCTGTCAGCCAGAGTGATTCGCAGGTACCGTCATGGCCGACGACCCCTCCAGGTCCCTGATAAGTGCCGTGTCCATTATTGGGTGTTACTGTATGAGAATGGCATGCTGCACTGTAAGTCGGCTGAGTGGCGACATTCACGGCAACCACGTTCGGTTTCGAGCCTCTCAAAATAAATGGGATCATTCGACTGCTTGTCTTTTCGTCTAGTATATTTCAACTTATGTATTAACCGGCGTGGGCGGCTGATTTGTTAAGCTCTACATCTTTCGCGACCCCTCGTTTTATCGTCCCGTACAGTGCGTGTCTCGCCCCGCCACGGGCGCGGGGCTGCTGCGGCTGCCTAGACCTGCCTAGAGGATGGCCTTGTGACACTGTGCGTGGAGCCGTGCGTGGAGCGGCCGTGGAGACATCGCCATCGGCACCTTCACTCTTGCCCCACCCGCTTCAACTTCACCATCACCATCACGCTCAATCACGCCTGCTTCTTACCTTCTCCTTCCTTTGCATATTTCTCTTGTCCTCTCGAAATATTAAGCGACGGTCTTTCCAGGCTTTGTCCAAGGCCTTTCAAGGGCATCTTGGCTTTTGAAAACAATACAAAAAGTATTCCCCGCTTCTGCCTGCTGCCACGCAGCCCAACCGACTTGATCTCCGAACGCGCCGAGTATCGTGCAGGTTGCAACCTCGTTCTTCCGCCGTGACGAACAAAAAGGCTTCCAAGCTTCACATCTCGTCCTAAAAATCAAACATCATGCCTGCGGCTTTAGCTGAAGGCGAAGGTGAAGCCTTTCCGTCTTTCTTAAGTGCCTATCTGGTGAACACCCCGCTTACACAATCACAGCCCTCGTAACCCTCTCCTGCCTGGCTCCCTCAACATTGCTATTCCCACAGCGTCGGCTACTACTATCGAACCAAAAAAGCTCGATTCCCATCGGACGGGCATCGAAACGCAGCTCGACTCTCGAATCGCGCATGTACAACGCTTGGGTCGATGCTCCTGTCATGTCACGACGGCACGCAGAGCTAAAACTGGACTCCCAAGGCCAGGTGTGTACTCACTTGTTCTATTTTTCATGCTAGCTGTTCTAACTCTGTATCCAAGAAGGTGTTGATTCAAGATGTTGGCTCCCTCCATGGGACATACCACAACGACACGAAGCTAGTGCAGGGTCGGCCAACAGCTTTGAACGACGGAGACTTGTTGAAATTTGGTATTGCCATCGATCGCGGCCACGAAAGGTTTCCGCAATGCACTATGAAGGTCGGAATCGAGTTTGGTCGAAATATTGATCAAGCTGCAATCGAGGCCAGGTACGTACAGTGGCTCGACAGACAATACTTTCTTGCTAACATACTGCAGTTTGCCTCGACCTATTGTGTTTTCAGTTCCCGACGAGACAGATTCAGAGATGGATGATATGGATGAGATGGACGAAATGCAAAATTTGGATTTTACGCACGAAATCGAAGAGGTGGAAGATTCGGACGACATTGATAGCCAAGCTGCATTCAGCACCCCGGATGATAACGACGACGATCCGGCACTCAGAGCAAGCGCTATGGCTCTTGCAGAGAATGGTCTAGAGCTCGAGTTCCGTGGCTTCGATACGTCGGACCCCATCGATCTCACCTCAGAGCCAGATCTCGTATCTGAGGACAACATCCCAAGCTCCAGTCCCATTTCCAACGACTCTGACTTACCTGCCCACACCGAAGACTACACGCTTGGGACGGTTCAACTGGATGAAGTCGAGCTAGGAGCTTTGAATGAAGTCCCAGTCTCCCTGCCCAGCGAAAGCCTTGCTCCAGCGGCACATCTGAAAGAAGATATCGCTGTGGATATTGTCGATGATACTATTCCAGGAATGAGCGGACCGCTCTCTGAGGATCAGCATCTTTCTGCCATCTCAGAGATCACGCCGTCCATGCGAGCCAAATCGCTCGGTGAGCTATCTGGGAAGCCAGAGTATTTCATTGCGCGGGAACAGAACAAAATCAACCTGCAGAATATGTGTACTTCACGCGACGAGCAGCCCGAGCTGGTTTGTGGATTTCCGGAAGAGATGCCGGCGCCCGTTTCTAGCCACATTGAAGAATCGAAAGAGATGATCCCTGAGAATAGCGAGATTGTGCCGAAGAAGCGAAAAGCCGACCAAATTTCGGACTTGAGCCCTGTTGAGGCTCAGTCTCAAATTGATGATGGCGCGCTCAGCGTGTCTCCTCGAGCGTCGCTTCCACAGGATGTGCCAACTAACGCCGCTGCAACTCTGGCTTACAAACGAGTCAGGACTACTGCAGAGTATGTTGGAATCATGGCTATTGGGGGTGCCGCAGTGATGACTGCGCTCATCGCGACAGCACCTACCTTCTGATTGCTTTACTTGTTGATGCTGCAGTAGGGAAAGCCAAGTGTCGATGCCTCGGCTTCTTTGCTTCTTTATATTTCATTGTTGCTTTTCACGATGTGGACTTGTCATGATACTTGCTCGGCTTGCCTCGCTGTTTATTGCTTTCCTCTGTCGAGTTATACGGCGGCGTTTCGAATTTAGGATGACGCAGGGTTGACGTTTAGGAAGAATGATGATTAGTTTTCCGTTGACTCGTTGTAGGTATATATCACTTTTTTCTCAGACTCTTTCTTTCACTACTTGATTTTTCTACGGTAAACGTACTGTAATTATGGTGATCTATACAAAGGTGATGGCAAGTGGTACCCTTGGGCTGTTTGTTCACCTTCTCTACCATCGACCGCATCCGGATCTGTCTAAGTTTAACACATGCGCGGGCCGACCAAGTGAAAGAACATATTTACCTGATAAGCGTAAAATAAACCCTTCAAGGCATTCATGCTTTCATTTTCGCATCATCAATTCAGTCTACCGCTTTGATTCCGCGCGTCGGGCGAATGCACCAGAAGTTGCTAGACCAGGACCTACCCTAGAGCCCGGAGACGCTCTCCCATCGTGGCCTCGGATCAGGATAATCGCTGTCAAGTCGCAGCTACGGACACAGTAGACGAAAATCATGGTGTTGACCTGTCTATTAATCTCTTTGCAACTGAATACGACCAAGGACAAAGTCTTTCTCATCTGTTAATTTTGGTTTTCTGCCTGTCAATTTGCAGCACCGAGATGGGATATATGCCGATATGCTTTTCGAGCCTGTCCTCTGAACTTGTCGGGCACGTTCCTACTGTCATGGAAATCTTGCCACAGTGCTTTTTCAACTTTTCCAGACAAGAGAGATTTAACTTGTCCTTAGCATCATTGCGATTTCCTCTTACGAAATCTTGCATCCACTCGCAGTCGCATGAGAGTCTGCAAAGGCTTCCAACACCCATTTCACCACGCGCCGTCCAAGTCGAAAGCTCCGCAGCATGTTGCGGGCTCCACTATTATAAGCTACGGCTATAACGCGCCCCTCAATTCCTTTTTGTTGAAGAGAGAGGGGCGGACTCGAGGATGAGACGACTGACTCGCTGCGATGGGGGTGCTGTAATGGAGCCATCATGAAAGCGCAAGGCAACAAACATGACAAAGAGAAGGCTTCTTGAATCTGGTCAGGGCGTTAGTTTTGCCCAGAACCCTGAATCAACGTCGTGACGCTGACAAGTAGGATCAAAAGAGATGGGGGGGAAGGGCATTACAAGAATGAAAACCCACGGATTTGCCATGTGTCAAGTTCCATTACTTGCGCTTCTGAGATGAAAAGCGACGGCCCTACTTACGGCGTTGCTTCATAAAAGGCCAAGACGGCTCCGTCATGGATCTTTGTCTCGTCAAGTGTTTAAAGGGGGCCAAAGGCAGGTGGGCGTGAGGCGCAAAACTCGGCCGTCTAGATTGAGCATGTACGGATACGCCTAGTAGAGAGGAACAGAGCAACGCCGAAGGAGAAGAAAAAATGGGCAATGCCGTATTCGCGGCATCATTGTCTAGCCACTTTACTGAAAAGAAAAAAGACGTCTGGATTGAACACTTACTCTTTTCGGACCAACCCCGGCTTTCGACGGGATTGTGCAAGCCTCCTCGCCCCCCCAATCTTTGGTTTCTACTCGGACAAGCGCGCGCCCTGCAACAGGTTTGGTCCGGTCCCAAACGCTATTGTGAGTTTTTTTTTTCTGGGCAAAACAGGCGGGACCAAAGTAACGAATCGTGCAGTTGGGGTTTCCATGCCTCGTCTTGGCTGCATTGTATCCACAACCAGAGGAAAACAAAGATAGATCACGCGAGCAACCAAAAAAAAAAAAAAAAAAGACTCTAGATGCGACGGCTTCGCTATAGTCCCAATGCGGATACATTTCTCTTCTGTTCAATGATAGCTCGGCACCCCGGTTTCGGTATTGCCAGGCCCTTTATCCACCGAAAGAAGGCACGTACGGATAAGAGTAAAATAGGTGGACATGTTCTCTCCTCATCGCCGAGTGAATGTGTGGGGAGGGGGACAAGGGACCTTGACTGATAGATCAGTCCTTGCCAAGAGAAGCGGTCAAGCTAATTCCTTCCATGGAAGGGAGCTTGTCTTCCATTTGTGGGATCCTTTTTTTTCCCGTCTCCTTCTGTGTACGATGGCTCAATGACCTAGATCTGATTAGCGCTGACATTGCAGGGCCAAAGGCCCAGCGGCGCAACAGGGTGTGTGTGTGGCATGTTTCCAAGGGTACTAGTAAATAGTTCACCAACGAATATATACCCATGTAACAGTAAATGACTTGGAAGTCGTTTCTCCGGACTCGAGCTGGACGGACCTGGACAGATGCCGAATCCGTTCCGCTTCGACCGCACATCACTCACTCACTCTCTCTCTTTCTGCGTGAGCAGGAACGCGATGATTGGGCGGTGCCTGGAATCCCACGCAATTACCGCTTCTAGGCCCCAATAAGACGATCCCGCTAGTCACTTGCCTTGCCTCCGTACTTGGTACGCCATCACCTCGGTTCTTCTTCTTCTTCTTCGACACCGACAGCGTGGTGGACTTGCCTACAGGCTACTGCAGCACCAAACTCCCCCCTCCCCATCTTTTCCAAACCTTCTTCGGGCCCCTTCGGACAGCACATCACCGCGCAGCGTAGTATCCATCCTACCAAACGTATAAAATTGACCAGAGACAAAATTCAATCCCGCAGCAAATCGCGGCTGCGGCCTCGCTACCGGGGGGGCGGGGCAGAGGGGCGCGTGCCAGCAGTTGCATGTGCATTGGTTTTCGTTTGGCCAACGAAACCCACCAGCTTGGCTCGAGACCAGAGGTGCAGATTGCTTCAATGTGAGATTTGACCCCCAACTTGGGCACGTCATTCCCTTAAACCCAAGTCGGGCAAGAGCGAGATATCAAGTCCTGCGGCCCAGTCATTCTCAACGCCAACCAGGGTTCGTTGCTTAGAGCTAGCATCGTCGTCCGTCGCCATGACGCTGCGCGCGCTATCGGGATCGCCAGCAACCCTCGCGGTGGACCTGGCGTTCAATCGCGGCGACACTAAGGAAATTGCAAAACACGCCCTCTGATCAGGAGAATATGGATGGTCAGCAGCTAATCGACTAGACGGCAAATGTCTTGGTGTCAATGTAACCCTAATCCTCCGAGCCATTTTTGCCTGCCGGTAAAGACCGCTCCGTAGCGCCGGAACAACCAGAAGCACGGTTTCCAGAAAGAAATATACCCTGTAATCTCTACAAGGAAGCAAGCTGCGAATGCAACGGCAGACCCGGCAGGATAATTATTGAAGACAAGGGGATGTGTAGACAGCAAATTGAGATTGCGAACCACACCCCTTCAACATCCTTCGGTCCCCGAGGCATCGGTAGCCAATCGCTACCCGTCGTGTGTCCTTCTGCAGCCTGAGATGCGTTGCATCGTGACTCTGTAGCGTGCCCTCCCTGCAGCGATGCCCGCTCTCGAGAGGATTGTTTCCGGCGCGGTGGGCTTTTGGAATTTGCCGGGAGTCATTGCAGCCTTTTCCCAATCCTGCCCCGGCCGTGTGACTACTCCGGCAGGCCGAGATGAGCACACTTGCATGGGCCTGTTTCTGAGCGTTGCATCGCCTGGCAGCTGCTCGTAATCCCATCAGACATTCGTTCCCAATGGCTGGGCAAGGTGATCGCATAGGTGCAACGCTTCGGCGAGCCCCGTCGACAGTGCACCGTGGCCACCGCCTCGTCACCGCAGGATTCAGGCAGACTGGGCCAACTCGAGCACAACATGGCTAGCGCCTCGATGCAAAACATGAACTGAACCGTCGCAGAGGTTGCTCCGCAGTGTTGATATTCAGCATAATGATGCTTTGCTCTGCTTGTGTGTTGTCCGACTTTCGATTGTGCCATGTGCTTGCGGGCCCACGACCCCGTCTTGCCCGTCGCCCGTGTCGTGGATGGACGTGACGAGGACCGTCAAATGGTCTCCCCAGAACCGAGGCCGACGTCGTTGCTTTCTGTTCTACAAGTCCACCCGGGACAGCGTCCGATGGCAGTCCCCAATGGGGAAGAAAAAGTCGAAGGGGAACAATGCGCGCGTGATTTAGCCCAGTGTAGAGGCACGACGCTGGCGGTGTGGCCATAGCGGACAGCGGCAGCCAGGCCTTTCCCGCAAGTATTGATTCGCATTACTCGCACGTTCGCTGCAATAGGATATGGGTTAAGTCCCCGTGCATGCGCGTTTTATCTGTACATTGAATAAAAGGCTGAGAGTGACGATGGGTCTTGAGACATGCAGTCTGCTCACGGCATCTCCTGACCGCTGCCAAGATGGGCCAAACCTGGAATGTGGGCGGGTATAACGGCGCAGTCGTGCGTTGCATCGGCGATGTTCCGTTGCCAGCAGCACGAAATATCCAACGCCGGGAGAGGAAGAAGCAAACCGTGACGGATACTGCTTCGAGACATTGTAAAATGTGGTCCACCGAAGAGAATCTGGATGCTGTAC
Organism: Akanthomyces uredinophilus; assembly: GCA_030778065.1. Classification (NCBI taxonomy): domain Eukaryota; kingdom Fungi; phylum Ascomycota; class Sordariomycetes; order Hypocreales; family Cordycipitaceae; genus Akanthomyces; species Akanthomyces uredinophilus. Next base: position 4,116 of record JAPFRW010000071.1, on the reverse strand, counting down.
TGGTAGATGAAGTCATGCAGAAAAATGTGACAGCAGAACTGGAGCACACCTGGTGTGTGATTTTCCCAATTTCGTCATATCTTGATATATCGGTCGCCACTGGGCGTCACCTGCAATACTGGATTCCTGCAGCTGGATTAAGGTGAGGAGAGTCATTATTCTACCCGCCTTTCTGCTATTGCGATGCGAGAAGTGTAGACCCGCCATAGACGCCAGATACAAAGTCGGTCAATGCTGGCTGTGTAGCCTGCAGCGACAGAGCTCGCTCAGGAGTCGGATGACCCGATGCGGTTCCGACCTGATCAAGCCAGATCGCTGAATCTCTACTTGGATATGCCGAAATTTTCAGCCCGCCAGGTGCAATCCAAGACAAGCAGAACGTGCTGCTGAATTTCCATGGCGTCAGATGGCTCCGATCAGCATCAGGCTCTCATTGTCTCAGCACGCACCTTGCACTGTACGTTTGGGCGCGCCAGCCACCTCAGCCAGCAGGGGCCGGGGGGCCCATCTGCGGGCCAAAAGATTTGCGCTAGGTGCAGCGGGAGCGAGATCCGGGCTAGATGCGCCAAAGCGCAGTCACACACCTGCGAGACAGCGATGGGCAAAGCTGGCGTCCGGCGCTAGAACAGAAGAGGGAGCATGTCCATTGGAAGGGGGGGCGTGTGCGACAAGCTGTGATGAGAAGTGTCTCGAGACGAAAAAAGATGCAATCAAGATCCATGCGAGACATGCTAGAGAGAAAGGGGGCAAAAGGGCCACGCTATGCATGTTTTTCACCTTTCCTTCATCACGCGCGTGGAATGACATCTGTGGTTGGAGAAGCGTCGATCGTGGGATCATAAGCGAGCTGGGGCCGGGCGACTGGTATTTGTGACAACCCGGCAGATGCCCGATCTAGGGAAGGAGGGAAAAAAAAAGAGACTGAAGCTGGTTGTGGCGTCGTCGTACGATGCAAGAATCAAAGTCTGGGATGAGTCGCTGTGCGGCCGGCCTTGTAGGGGGCTGCCGGACACTTTTGCTCAGCGGCGCGCCGTGTGCTGCGTGACGGGCTGTTGGTTGGCGTGCCGTTGCGCTTCCACCCAGGCTTCTGAATCGGTCACCGATGAAGCTGCTAAAACTGTCGCCACTGCTGATCATGGATGGCGTATTGGCGCCGTCGTATCAAGTGCCGGCCGTGGAATGGTGCGTCGGCAAACCCGCCTGATGGTTGGAATGCGATGGTCACGAGACGGAGCAAGGGCGTCGAAGAAACCATGACCACATGAGTTTCCCTGCAGTGTACGACATCCAGTGCACACAAGTGTAAGCAGCAATGGGTTAGCCCTGTATCTAAGTCAATCTCAACTACAACCCTGCGCGAAATAGCTGGCACAACATCTCACTCGGTGACATTCGCATACCAAGTGCTGACCCTAGAGGTGGCTGTGAGAGCCGCCATGTTCTCCTGGTTTTTTTTCTTCTTGTTGATACAGTAGTGAGTAGCTGACCACCTATTCGGTGGTGGGTGGTAATTAGTAGTGGACGTATCGGTAATAGTTGTGTGAACACGACAGGGTCGGCTTGGGCTTGAGCGTTGTGCCCCCTCCTTCAGTCGTTACCGAGTCCTCTTTTGGCTTTTGATCATATGTGATGGGCTTGGGGCGGCTGGTCAACAGCTGGTACAAAACGGGGATCAAGGTTCTTTGGATGGCGTGCCCTGTTCATCAAGCAGCAACCGAGATGACATCGTGAGACGCAATTGCCCGCCCGGGACGCGGATAGTGGGAGGAAGAGCCGTTACCCACACGACTCGGCCAAGGGCAGAAGATTTACGTGGGAGATGCGATCGACAGGCAGCAGGTCTCGGACCCGCGTGCTGCGCGCAGCGAAGAAGGAAAAAAAAGGCTGAGACATGAGCAATGGCGCGTTGGCTAACCTGCACATCTGAGATATTGGCACGAGTAATGGCGGCGCCTCTTGTATCTCATCGCCCTCAGACCAAGCCATGGCTGACTCTCAATGTTTCAAGACGCCTTCTTTTCCTTTCTTGGCCGGGCGCGATTCAGCGTTGGGCGATCCGAGGATGAGGAGGAGGCTTGCCGTGGTTGCTTTTGCTAGGGCGGAGAATGCAAACTCTCGTCCGTCTGTCGCGGCGCGGGGCGGGTGCACAGCTTTTTCACGGCCGAGTTGACGAGATGGCAGCTGGGAGAGAGGTGGTAGGAGCGAGAAGGCGGCGGGATTCCTGAAGATGTTGCACAGAAAATGTCTGTGATGATGGTGATGGATGCCAGCCATGAGCCCGTGTTTGAGGCTCGCTGCGGTTTACGCTCGCTGTTGGCCAGCTAGCTGGCTGGTCAGCCGCTCAATGGGCGATCCCCACCAAATCTACCCGACGGGCCGTTCATCGCGCTCACACCTTTGCGTGGCGCGCGCCCAGCACTAGAGACGACACGAGGGGGAAGAGATTATCAGAGACGTCAACGTGGCTGGTTGAGATATATGACGAGAAAAATGTGACGAGCCCAAACATGAAAACGCTACTGGAAAGTCGCATGCACACACACACACACACACACACCCTCCGCAGTGGATCGGCGAACAAACAGGTCGGCGCGCGGGGAAGGATGGCATGCAGCGCGCCCGCCGACTGTCCAAGTACAGTTTCGGCGATTGGAGCGCGCCGCGGACCATCCTTTGCTGCATGATCCGAGCTTTTGTGCAACCAACAGCGGCGCTCGTTTATCGACGCCCATGGCACGTCGGGCAAAGAAACGAAACGGATAGCTGCAGCAGTGGGGTGTCGATGCCGCATCACAAGCTGTGCCCATACACCCATACAACCCAGTCACCAGTCCCTCGAGTTGCTGTCGTCGCCCACTTCCGGGGTGCTGCATGTGCAAAGGAGCCGGAAGAAAAAAAGGGAGATGGAGAAGTAGTTGGGCGCGAGCGCGCCGATTCTGTCTAGCCCGGGCCGCCATGCACACGCACGCCCTCCCAGATTAAGTTGGGCAAAGCGGCTGCACATGCCAACGGTCAAATTGTCAGGTGACGTGCCACGTTGGAAGAAAGTGCCCATGCCGGCCAAGAAGGCGACGGAATATGAGAGAGGGAAGGGGGGGGGGGGGGATGGAAGAAACGGACGAGCCAACGTAGGGTAATACGAGCCAACAGCAGACAGCAGAAGAGCAAGAGACAAAGAAGACATTGCCATTGCACAGCAGTGCAGCATGACTGGTCAGATGCCTCTTGTCCAGTCTCCGTCACCAGCATCACAGTTACACAAGACGGGCGGATCTTGCCAGTCGGTGAGCACGATGAAAAGAAGAACTCATCACAAACTTTGTGCGCCCGCGCCCCTTGGCTTGATACCCCCCTGACCGTTACCAGAGGCCAGCAGCCAAGCAAGAGAGAGAGGATCTAGATCCGTCCTGCAGGCAGCCTTTGTTGACTCTGATGAGGTGACACGACGCACGACAAACGGACTGAAAGAATGGGGGAAGGGGGGCGTGTTGTTTGTGATTATCTGTAGCCGAGCCCGAGAAGAGGACTCTTTTTTTTTTCGTTTTCAAAAGCGCCACGGGCCAAGCACGCAACTCGAGCATGTGCGTGCGGCAGGAGAAAGACTTGTTGGATGGGGAGAGGGACAGCCGAGGTGCGGGAAAAGTCGCAGCAAAAAAAAATGTAAAGACCTTTGGTGGCTGATGTCGGATCAAGGGATGTGGCATTCTCTTCCATCTAGTGACATACATGCACCAAACGAACCGAACGCCAAGGACGCCTAGACCGAGCTCAAAGAACGGGGTCTTTGAAGAGAGCTTGCCTGCTCATATGCCGCGTTGACGAGGGTCGTGATTACAGCGTTGCGTTTTGTCGAGCAACGTGAAAGCTTATAAAAAAAAAAGCACGCGGGCCAGTCCGCTGTTGCATCTTTCTTGTCCGTTCTAGCCATGGGAAGGCAACCGTCCATCCGACGCCGCCCCTCTTCCCGTTGGTGTTGCGAGTTCCCTCGACTGGCCTGCTGATGAAAACCCTTTGCGTGGCCTTACGGAAATGGTTGAAAAAGGTGCATGTGTGCGCTGTCAGATGCATCGCAATCCCACGAGCGCGCACGTACCGCCCGCCACGCGGGGGGGGGGG
>JAPFRW010000070.1:0-159981 GCA_030778065.1 Akanthomyces uredinophilus | reverse complement strand
GCGGCGGCGGCGGCGGCGGCTGCGGCGGGGAGAGCAGAAGCATCGAGGGGCAGAAGGGCGGCGCCGACGCGGAACCGGCTGTAGGGGCAGTAGGCGACGTCTTTGGCCGCGACGGCGGCGGCGCGCAGGGCGTCAAACTCGGCGCGGCTGAGGCCGTGCTCGGTGCAGGTGGCCGCGACGACGGCGTCGTCTTTGCCTGCGAGGATGGGCGGCTCGGAGAGTGGCATTTCTTTTATTTTAAATCTCCGTCTTCTTTTGGTTGTTGCGATTTCTCGTCTCCGTGTGTAGAGTTGAGGATGCAACAAGAGAACGGACAGGTGCAAGTTCTGGGGGATGTGGGGAAGTATATGTATCACGACCGGGCCGATGTACCGGCTTCAAGGCTCAACCTCGGAAACCTTGGATAAGAAAGAAATTGCTCGTGGCATCTACATTTTGTTTGAAGACTAAATTGCCATATTAATAAACAAGTAGGCCGATTTTTTGGAAGAACAGCCTGGCATCGCTCTCGCGGCGCGGGGTTGAGTTCCGGCTCCCCCGCTTCGGTGAGCTCCGTCTAGCACGCCGAAGCCAAGACGCCACACGGCGGCGTCAAGCTAATGCCGGCTTGCATGTACTGGGGGTAAGGCAAGGCGCTGGTCACAGGACACATTGTCGCATTCACATCTGCAGAATTATGCAGTTATTCGCACCGAAGCGGCATTGCAAAATGGATTTGCCGTCCAAAACCGATATAGGTTCAGTGATAGAGGAATAATTATGTACAAATATTCTTCACACGGCTTTCCCTCGCTAATAAAACATCCCCCCAAGATTACCGCGTTCCGCCTATTGGTGTTCGTCTTGTATTATGTTGTTGTTGTTGTTGTTGTTGTATACAGCTCCCGCCCCCGTCACTGTGTATTCGAGTAGGGCGTAGTTACGGCGGATGAGCTCATCTCGCTAGGTGTCGGCGATTCGACAACCTGGCTACGGATCGCCATGATCCATTCATGCTGGAGCAGCTCAACAGCGGTCCATCGCTTGGACGGGTCGCGAATGAAGCACTTTTTCAAAAAGTCGAGACCCTGTGGGCTCAAAAACTCCGTGGTGGGGAGTGCCGGCGCGTTACCCTGTCCGATGTTGTACATGATGGACCACTCGTTGTCGAGGTTTGCCCACGGCCGTCTTCCGGTAGCCATCTCCAAAATGACACACCCAAGCGACCAGACATCTACAGCCCCGGCCCTGCCAGAGTTCTCCGAAAGCTCTCCCTTGATCACTTCGGGCGACATGTACATCGGCGTGCCCGTCATCGACTTGTTTGGCTTCGTTGCGTGCAAATCCTGAGCCAGCGTTCGGCCCTGTCGGGCAATCACCTTGGCGGCACCAAAGTCGACATACTTGATGATACCGTTATGATCGAGCAAAATATCTGTCGAAAAGGTCAGTCGTTGTAACTCGTCAAACAATGGAAAAACGTACTCTCTGGCTTAATGTCACGGTGAGTGATGTAGCTTTCATGCAAATACACAAGACCCTCCAGTAGTTGCAGCGCATAAACGGTGATGACCTGCTCGTCTTCGATTCGACCATGCTCGAGCAGGTTGGCAAGGGATCCCCCTGAACAGTACTCCATAAAAATGTAGACGCGATCGCGATGGACTTCGATGCCGTGGTATGCCACGACGTTGGGATGGTCCAGGACTTCCAGCACTCCCATTTCGTCGCGAATTTGCTCCGCAATGGTCGGGATTTGCTTGGGGTCTTGCAGCCGAATCTCTTTGACAGCCATCAGCTGGCCTGACTCGAGGTTCATCGCGGCATACACATTGCCAAAAGTGCCGCCTCCAACAAAGTGACCTTGTTGCCAGCGCATCGTTACATTCATTGACGACGAAGATAAGTAGGCTAGCGAACGGTCGGCCTCGTTAGTCGCCTCCAGCACACGGCCTAGCGATCGACGCTCTGCTTCCTTTTCAAGCCGAAGCTCGTCAACTTCGTCCAGGAACTCAATCCGCTGCAAGGCTCTGCATCTCGCAGCTTCCTCATCGTCCAGCATCTTCTTGCTGTCCAACTTCTTGAATTGGCCCATCATGGCTTCAACTCTTTCCCTCTCGGCCTGCGCGGCCAAGTTGGATCGTGCGCCCATGATGTCAAAGTGCGAGATTAGTACTGACATGCAGCCAGCCACCTTGGCTCTCAGCGTCGTGTACTCCTCTTCGCCCAGCGCAAGAATGTGCCGTCCGCGAGTCATGCCCATTGCCAATTCCAGCGCGAGGACTGCCCAACGGAACGTCTTCCTATCCGAGGCCTCGCAGTCATCACAGATGAAGCTGACCCAGTCAAGCGCAAGCTTGGTGAGCTTCAAATTGTTCATTTGGCGTCTATTGCTGTCCATGTAGAGCAGCGATCGCTGACCAAATTCTGTTGCGAATACGAAGCAGGTTTGAATGAGCTCACTGCAGTCTTTCCCGGTTCCAAGCGCTTGCTTTCGAATGGTTTGGACGCTGTCCATGAATGTATTTGAAAGCTTGTAGGTGACTTTCCGAATGTCCGTCAGCTTTTGGTTCACTTTGTGAATGTTCGACCTTGCTTCTTGTAAAAGATCAACATGCGTGTCGACAGCGTCAAGGAATTCTTTCCTGGCATTGGGAAGCGCTTGTGAGCTGGTGGCGCAAAGACGAAGCTGGCCACGTTTCAAATCAATGACTTGGTTTCTCAATGTCACGTTGATGACCTCGCCGAACCAACTCAAGGCGTCCTCGGGGCGCACCACTAAGATGTACCCGGCGCTAGACTCCTCCTCGAAAATGTCCTTTTTTGTAATGGCCATCATGGCCTGAATGTCGTCAAGCCTGTCATGCAACTCTGACGATGCAATGACGTAAATACCATCCTTCTCGAACACATCAGTCTGTACACGGAAATGACCAGTAGCTGCGAGCTGATCAAAGAACCTGGACAAATTCTGGGGCGTATAGGAAACGCTATAGTCCGAGGCGTGCTCGTAGTTGTCGCTTAGCATGCGCGAGAAACGCTGCAGCATTCGCTGGCGCACACGGACCGAGTCCAGGCAAGCTTTGTATCGCTTCGTCATCTCCGCCACTGATTCACCCGATTTGGCCTGTAGCTCTCTCTCAAACGTCTGGCTGAGACGACTGATGGCCTTCAATGTCAGAGAGCTGAACTGCTCAGCAACCTCAATGTGGCCTCGTTGCAGCTGCCTGCCAATATCATTTGCAAACTCCCACTCCTGGAACAACAATTCGGCTTCCTTGAAAGTGTTCCTATTGCCCGTGAGCTTCCAGTTGAGCATCTTGAAATAGTACTTCAACGCCTCCAGCACGACCTGGTCAAAAGACTCATCAATGCACGGAGGGAGATCCCAACCTGGCTCTGGTTTCTCTATTGTCAGATATTCTTTTTTAATTCTGATGGCTGCTTTGAGAAGCAGCTGGAATTGGGAAATCATCTGGTCCTGCATCAGTGGATTTTGCTGAGCGGTCTCCTTAACTCTCCTAGCGTAAGCAAGACGAACTCGCGTAATCTCTTCGATGAGTCTAGATGGAAAACTGATGAGCGTCAAAAGCTCATCCAAGTAGGGCGGCAGATGTCGCTTCTGGAACGGCACAGAATTGCGGATGAAGGTCTCTTTGGCCTTTGAGATGATGTTTGCAATAGGTGGCAGCATGCCGTTTGCTTCGAGCTGATCATCGTCGTTGTACAAGGATTGCAATCCGTCTTCCTTCATAAGTCGGTCCAAAAAGGAAGCTTCATCCGGCGCAATGCCGTCCACGGCCGGTGATCGCTGTTTGGTGCGAGAGAAGTCCAGCTCGGCGTTCCCAACCCATTTCTTGAGAATAGAAAGCTCAGTATTGATCATTTCGTTGGTGTTGTACCAAGACATGATTGCCTCATACGCTTCGCTAAACTGTGGTGATGCTGCTGTTGGATGCTCGGCAACGAGAGCCGCCCAGGAAGGATATAGACTCTCGCATTTTTGAATCGAGGTAACAACGTCGCGGACCTGCTCGTACGGGTTTTTTCCGGCCTCGCTTTCACCCTTGACTTTGAAGTTGATAATCTCGTCAAGCGTCCGATCTAGAGTGGCGCGGGCCTCTTCCACAATGCGCTTCTGCACGGGAAGGTGCCTGCCACACACTTTACTGCGGATGCCCAGCCAAAGTTCTGATTTGTGGCCCGTCTTTCCGACAGCTTGCTCAGATGAGCCAATCAGTCTTTTCTTCTCCTGCCGCACCACATCGCCAGTCAAAACAGCTTCGAGCATGCCGTGCCACTCGAGCCTTTCGCGACTCTCCGGATCCTGCAACTCGTCTTCGGTAGGCTGTACGTCGTCGTTGCCGTAGAACATGATTGTTTCTTGGTCAAGACGATCATCGAAAGGGCTTTCAGTTGAAGGAGTTTCCCCGTCCGAATCCGAGTCATTGCCGACCTCATCGTATTGGTTGAAGTATTCGCCATCGTATTCTTGCCGCAACTTTTGCACGTAAGCTCGTTCCTGAGCACGAAATCTGCTGTCGCTTGGCCATGGGCGCGTTGCCGACGATGACCGGATAGTACCTTCGTATGCTGAGCCTGTCTGCGGCGGCTGCGGCCTTCGAGATGATGACGGATTATATGTGCTGGATAGTGTTCTCACCGGGCCGAGCGGTCGTTGGAGGTACGGCTGCTCATCATTGTTGTGGCCACGGGGATGGTTGCCGGCTGTACCATTAGTCACAGCGCCGGTAGCATCTTCGCTTGCACCAGCTGCGTCAGGTTGTCCTGAAGGGTCGGCGCCATCATCTTGCTGCTCGTGGCTAGGGGGTGTATCCTGAAATTCCGGGGTCGGGCCAACAGATGTCTCTGTTTTGTCTGCAGCGGCGGCCATATCGTGCTCTCGCGATGCAAAGTCGATGCGCGAAACGTCTTCGTCGTCGCTACCGGTAAATCCAAGACCGTTTGGGGAAAGGTTGGCCATCTTGTCTAAGATACTGAACGGGTCGGGCAGTTGGCAGTTGGCAACGGGTGCTGAGTCGCTCTCGCCCCCTGCGGATCAGTCAGCGGCTGCAGTCAACGCGTGCTCTTTGCGGGAAGCATAGAGGTTACGCTGCCCGAAGCCGTCTTTTGCTTGATGGGGAGTTTATCGTTTGGAGATCCAGGTCTTCCACGGTTCAGGGCAAGGAGCTGGGAGGTATATCCAGCGAGGCGACCTGTTGTGCTGGCGTTCTCAATAGCGACGAATCGTGATGTAGTGCAGCTGTGGCGTCGCGTCCTCATTAAATTTCGCGCCACATGACGCCTCCACTATTGTGGCTAGTGGGCCTATTGTTACGTACCACGTACCTACTTGTTGCTTGCCTCTGTGTGCCTACGTTACCAAGCAGGGTTGCTTTGCAACGGGAGCAGAGTCGAATTAATTTTGAACGAGGAGAAATGTCTGAAAAAAAATTGGTGACTGAAAATTGCTGGCCTTGTGCTGTGAGTCGTCACATGAAATGCGCTATCCTATATTGCGCAACGATATCGCGTGTTCATGATCCGACGATTGCTAATCTGGAGCTGTGCGCGGCTGGGCTGGGCTAGCCAGCCTGGGAACAAAACAATGGAAAATGTCAGCCTTGCGGTTCTAAACCGGAGCTTTGTTCCCTTGGGTTTGTTCCGACATACAGCAAGCCCATAAGTTCAAGCAGACGTGACGGGCGGGTCTAGTCTATCGACATGAAACGAGCACACGGACTATTGCCGTTGTCGGTGTGCAACTTCATTGCGCTCTGGTGGTTAGGTTGCACCTCTGCTTGAAGCGCTTTGATTCTTGCTCTTGTAACTTGCTAGTTTTGCTCCTGTTTAAACGGACATAGCCGAGTCACTTTGAGGTAAGTTTGCTCCGGCTTCGTCGAACGAGTGTGTGCCGCGTCCGCTCAAGCGCACTGGCGAGTACATCGGCATATGAGGACTCACTTATCTCTACTTCTTAGCTCTATGGAGTCTAGCTCAACATGCTTGTGCAACCTTTACGCTTTTTTTCTTCTTTGTTCGTTTCTCTAATTATCTGGGGAAAAAAAGCTACTTCAAAACCCCTCATGTGGCCCACAGGCGTTGACACCAGGGCCGGTTGCGCTGGCATATGACTTTCTCGCTCTCTCTCTCTCTATGTATGTTTTTAATTGAATAGCCCGCGGAAGTGACCATGCGAATAGTATCGACAAGGTAGTGATCGGACTAGCAAATAAGTCTGTGTTTGGCGGTGAATCAATCAGCGAACCATGGCAACTGGGACTCGCGGGCACGGACTTATCACGAAGGGCTTGCAGCTGGAGCCGCGGAATTGATTTCATGAGATGCAATGACGTGAACACTTTGAGTTTTGCCAATATGTCCATCTGTAGAAAAGTTCCTAACAGAGGGTCATATGCTGATCAGCTTGCAGTTCATTGATAGACCCAAATAGCAGTCGGACAGGCAACAGGATGTAGCAGACTGCAGCCACATTTGGCACCCCGCAACAATTTACATTCTATGGTGAGTCTTCTATTAGTGTAGAAACTAGTAGAACTTGATAATAAGATCTCTCAGATGATCTTGCCACAGCGGCATTCGACATGGCCACGCCACCGAGCTAACTCTGTCCACAGGAGCGAGGCAGAGATGCTTCATTCTTGCAGCTTTGACCTTTCATGCACTACTCTCTTTGACCTTCAATGCCCCAAATCAGTGCGCGACTATATATGCAGGTCATAGCCACTGCTACTGCTCTGAGTCATTTCAATGACATTTGTTTAGTCCAGTAATTGAAGCAACAGAGAGTCGGTTGAAATCTTTAACAGGGTTCACGGGCGTCTGTGGTATCTAGTCAAGAACTCAACCAAGCCCTATGAGCGTGAACCTTATGTCAATAGTCGCCCCACGCAGCTTCCGCAGCTGCACAGTGATCTGCAAGCTGTCTGATATGCAAGCTGTCGAGTTTGGTGACGCCTGTGTGGGCAACGAGAGCACAAAGCTCGGCGGGCCAACTTGTATCTGCGTCGATGACAGAAAACATTGAACTAGTTATCTACCGCGTCAAAATTCTCTTTTAAAGTGGCGAATTTCTATCAACTTTCGCGTGTGAGGCCGGCTCTGGGACGGTGCGTCAACATGCCAATGCACATGAATGTGAAAGAAGTGTTTCGAGAAGACGACGCGATTAGAGTCAAGTCGGCTGAAGTTCCATCGTAAATGTTTTCGGTGTGAGAATTTAAACCTCTCTAGACTGATGACTTTAGACGAGTAGGAGACCGTTCTCACACATGATGTGCGCCATGGCATTTTTTGCTGCATGCCGGTGAGGAGGAGGTTGAGCTACAAAGCCACCAAGGCGTCTTGCAACGACGGGAGATGTCTCGGCAGGTGTGCAATTTGACACAGTCGCGGGTGGAAGCGTGGTCACGCGGCAGACCATTTACCCGCTACGCCTTGACGAAAACGAGTCTGTTGCCATGGAGTGTACCTGCCGACATCTCGACGTCTCATGCATCGGACTACACTATAAGCATGGCTTGCTTCATTCGATAAGTAATAAGCTCCTCCTTTATTTCAATTTATACTTGAACTTATATGTATCTTAATCCGAATACATGCTACAAAAGCTCAACAGGAGTTTGGCTATGCTGTTGCCACTGGTCGGGAATGCTGCTTCGAGCAAGGAGCACACATCTGGAACATGCGAGCGCCGAATGTACCCTCGTGACATGGATGTCTTGGTCGATTTGTTGCAACCTAACTTGCTCGCCACTGCGTTAGTTTTTGATTTTGTCCAATTTTTGTTTTAGCCTTGGTGCTTTTTTCTGCAGGTGCATCTCGTTCTGGTCAAGGTTGCATGCCAATTTCTATTTTATGCGGAACAAGGCGTGAAAACGCGGAAATAATCCTGCGGGAGAGGCTGGAAAGTGAAACACCAAGAAGCATGTCATCGCAGTGGTCGGGAGCAGCGCCGTCGAGCATGTCTCTGTTTGCTTTTGTGGCAGCAATTAATTACTCGGATGTAGATCACGACTGTCGCTTGGGCCCTGAACAGAGTTTGTTGCTTATTTTGCGGCCCGCATGTCCGCACGTCAGAGCACCACTGCGGCTCTGCTGTGGCTGCGACACAACCAGTGCTGGGACGGAAGGGCTTTCTTTTTCCGATACTGCTCCGACAGGGGAAGGGGGGCTGCTTTCTTCTGGCTCTGAATGGCCCCGGGGCCAATGCTTGAACTCTTATAATTTCTTTTCAGATCTATTGGTGGGCATTGTTACTTGCCGCAAGTTACCCGGGTTGCCGGCCGCCCTGCCTCATTCTGGGATGAGACTTGCAGGGGGGTCAGTGCAGCATGGGAGTCGGCTCAAGCCCGATGGTGGTAATTGCAGGAATACTTGGTAACGCCATGTAATATCATTTGATGTATATGTCGGCGATTATTTCAGACCGGGAAATGGCATGAAGGGAATTCGTAAAGAGATTAAAGAGCCAATATGAATGAATTGCAGCAGGGGCGTATGGCAGCTAGAAAACCTCGGCATTGACCACTCGGTATTCGCTCCAGCGGCTCAATAGCCTCGCACCAGTGTTGGCCTTTCACATCTCTAATAATGGCATCCGCACACATCGGCTTGACCGCTCATAGCCGTACAGCTACCAGGAACATTACTCGAGGCCCCTTGTCTGCCCGCCAGCCTTATTGACAGCCTTGACAACCTCTATTTCTTTAGTAGACGGCCCCGAGACCCGAGAGTTCGATCCATCTGATGAAACACGCTCTGTCCACCTCTGTGACTTTGCTTTGTCGGAATGCTTCACATTGATGGGAACTTGACCATGGCCTCATCGCTCTCGACCAATCCATAACACGCGGTGTACGTCCGGCAGATGTCAGGCATCCACTACATCGCCAAAGTTCGAGTGTTGACATGCGGTTTCACTGGGAGGGAGAAAAAAAAGCCCGCTAAATTAGCTGCATTGCTCGGCTTCTCGACTGGGACGATTGTAATCTGCCTCATTGCAATATTATCCAAGTCCATCCTCAGGTGTAGCCAGCCAGTTTCACATCATATTTATTGCGCCAGTGCCGTAACTGGATATCAACATACAAGCTCGGCGCACCATACGCATGGATCCCTAGCAAAAAAAAAAATTGGAAGAAAGAAGAAAATACAAACTGGTAACCCTGTCTGCATAGCGAGAGCGGGCCAATTGCCATCTCCGCGCTACTGCGGGGAACAGACGTTTTGGTTCACGCTTGCTGGATAGTTATTAATGCGTGCCAGCCGGCGAGGCCCACTGCTCTCTAGGCCGCGAGTTTTTCGACATTGTAGTTACCAACTTGCCACTTGCCAACTTACCAAGCGGGTGGGTTGATGCGCCGGGCAGCCAACCGTCAGTCTAGGTAGTGCTGCCGCTAACTTGGGACTACTGAGAGCTGTGCAGCAGTTGTGTGACTGCACGGCTCGGCATCTGAACTATGCTTCGATATAGAGCTCGAGGCTAGTCGTCAAGGACACACTCACACAGGCACATGGTTGGTAGTTTTATGTGCGTTCAGCCAAGACACGTCTCGAGCTATGATGCACCCGCGAGCCTCCAAAAGCGACTCCCGGCTGGATGATTATCGTGGTCGGAAGCAACAGGAACATCCAAGTTCAAAATGGCTGACACGCGGTGACATAGCCTCACCCCGCCAAAAGCTGCCCATCGCTCACCAACACCATCTGTGCGTATGCGTCCCTTGGCACGCCCGCATTCCTGTAAACCGCGGAGGACTTTACTGAGGGTTCACCGACTGCCGAACATACTTACGTGGTCTCGATTTTGGAGTGTCTTGGCAACGGTGCAAGTCGCAGTTGACACTGTTGTGGATGGTGAGCTCATCTTGGTGCAGGTGCATAGCAGTCGAGCCAAGGGCGTGGCCGTGTGATGCACACTACGGCATAGCTCCTGAGATCTGGAATCAAAGAGCATCGCCAACAATTGTCAAGGATGGTGGAAGCCATCCGGGTTCTATCTTTTTTTCATGGGTAAAACACGCCAAATCCTGGCCAACGTCACGCCATGTCTGTCTCCCGAGTTTTCCTTTTTTTTTCTCAGATGTGACGGTTTAGGAAAAAAATCACTTCACTTGGTACGAATCACAGACAGTCTGAGTGTAACACACTAATCAAGAGCCTCCGGTAGACATACTGTACTACTGATGCGTAAAAAGGACGCCCTAGACTCCTCCGAAACAGGGCTGCACTGGCCTCATATTGCTTCTCCTTTCACTGTATTTTCTTTTTTTCCCTCCCCTCCACATAGTCCCAGAATCTCGGTAGGATTAGCGTCGACGCCATTTTGGCAGCTCGGACGGATTGCCTGTCTGCCACCGATTCTGACCATCACCAAAACAATTCCGCATCAAGAGGGGGGGAAAAAATAGTGGCAAGGATCAGGCATGGGCATGCTTCATTTCCCCTTCACAGGCGTCACAAACATGGCGGAACCCGGCCAGGCGAGCCAAGACTAAAAGCAAGGCGGGCACGGCGGCAACCACCGTGGCTTGGATTCGAACGTTTGGTCAAAGCATCTCCACCCAGCCGCGACATCCAGCTCAATGATTATTGGCAGTCGCAGACAAACTGGTGGCAAGGCCACGCAAAGCGAGGCGCCCCCCTGGAGCCCCCCATTGAGTCCCTGGCGGTCCTTTGGACAACTCGGCGGGCCACAAGCAGGACGACTCGCTGGGAGCTCTTTCGGCTGTTTTTTCCTTCTTTCCGTCTACTTACTGCGCAGTGCTAATAGCAGCAATGAGACTATTACTGCAATGGGTCAGCCCGGTCCTCCCCACCTTTTGCTCTCAGACATGAGCTTGGGCGTCGTCTCAACATGCATCCACAACAGCGTTGGCCACAGTAATGATGGCGCAACGACAAAGTGCTTTTTATTATTATTTATTTTCTTTTATTTCTGTGTCCCCTCCAACCCCCAGGATGAGCAGTGACCGCAAGAAAGCACACAGAGTGGAGAGCATGCCCAGTATCCGCACTCGCGCCCGTACCAGCTTCTGTTTTTTCCTCACCCCCATCAAGGTAAAATGTCTTGCTCGTATCCTTGCAAAGGACCGTTCCTGCGTAAGTGCCTGTTGCCGCCCGCCTTTGGCCTAATGTCTTGCTTCGCTCTGGTGTTGTCCGCACTCCCCTCCCTCCCCCGGCACACCTCCCACTTACAAGACTTGATATTTTATTTATTTTTATTATTTATTTCCTAGCCTGTCACTTCAACTCCCCATGCTTCATGAAGCTCCATTGCTCCGTGACACACTCTTGCTCACAGACATATAATACCATCGACCACCCGCCCTTCCCCATCTCAATCTGATCTCTGAAAGCCAAGCTAAACCTCGACGACCATCTTTTCTCTACACGTGCCCATCAGTATCCCACAGAAGCTTGAGTTAATTATCGTTGTTGTTATTAACTTTGGCTCTCGCCCATTATTCTCCGTTCATCTTCCTTGTCTTATTGTTATGGCCAAGGTTGCCCTATAGCACTGTGGTCCCACGCTATAGTCTTCGGTCGACGTCATAACGTTGCCGTCGCCATCGGAACATATTCCCATTCTTCTCTGCTGCACCTCCTAGTCATTATATATAGTGTGGTTTTGAGCCGTCCGTCCCTACGATCTCTACACTTCATACACCCTTCAAAGGTACGTCACCTCAGATGCCGCCAGTTGGGAGTAAGCATGCTAACAAAGCAAACCTCAGCGCTCTTCTCAACGGCACACGCAGACATACTTCGCTTCCAAAAGTTGCCAAAATGTGCGACTTTACGAAAAACTACTATATCTACATGTCTTGCGTCGACCCAGGTCTGCACTTTTGCAGCACTTCAACCGATGGCAGTCGTCAGCACTCTTGCCCTGCAGGGCCTCATGAACGATACATTGTTATCCAGGAAAGCTGCCCGCTATGCTCAGGTTGAGCAGATTCCTCCAACGGACCATAATCACCAGCCACGCCGGCCTCAGCCCACTCTTGAACTTGCCGGGTTTGGGTGGCATACCGCAGCACAGCCATTACGACCCGGACCGACTTTTTTGGTCTTCTGCACAGTCTCCTGCGCTATGGATAACTAGTGCACAATATTATTGCTCATTCGGAATCTGCTCGGCCTGCGAATGATCAGATTCCCCGAACCAGGCTTATCCCCGCCCTGCAAAGCCGACCAGGATCAGCGACACCTCAACGCTATTCAAGGCTCGATGAAATCAGAATCGTCACGCTCAAACGGGAACCTAACCAGGCTCCAGGCTTCGCGGCCTGCAAAGCGTTATCGCACGAGGTACCTGGAAAACGGCGATCTTGCCTTGCCGTTTCAGTCGAAAAGCCCAAGTTCCGGATGGCACCGTCTGCAAAGCACAACAGTTGAGCCCGCTCATGAGAAAGGTGCGGCTTCATAAGTAGACATGAGCATACTGCATTGTACATTTAGATCAGCATCGTCTCAATTCTAGCGTCAACTTTTTTAAAACCACGAATCTATGAGACCCTTCGTAGACCAGCATCCAGCTTGACATTCCTGGTCATCGGTGCCCACGAATAGGTTCATGTCCGCCTGCGACGTGTCATATTACAGCATGACGTTACGAGGAGACGCCAATCGCCGGAATTCCAACAGCCCTTCAGCTAATGATCGGTGGTGTCTTCACTTAGCTATTAGTTAGTGAGAAAACAGGTCGGGCGCTAGAGACACTAAAGCGCCAGGCGCCAATAGCCAGCCTTTTTAGTTAATCAGGTACCAAAGGACAAGTAACTAGTGGGGGGGGGGGGGGGGGGGAACCCCCCCCCCCCCCCCCCATCACCAACAGCATCGTTCGATTTGTGCTATCCAGTGCGCCCCATGTAGCGTGCCACCGTCTAGTTGTGGTAGAACGCGATGTAGAGAGTTACGAAGTACGGAGTAGGATGGGTTTCAATGTATCCACAAGCCAACCACGAGGTGTTTTCATAGCCTTGCATGTCTGCTACCCAAAGAGGCAACCAGCTAGGAACGCGGTTCGCATGACTCGACAAGCTCTAATGACGATGGTTTCGGCCACGGCATGGCGGAGCAAGAAAACCGAACCCCGCGAAGTTATTTCGCGAATTGTTAGCCTAGCAGATAGTCCTGCAAAGACAATCGACAATACTCAAGTACTAACTAATACAAGAAAATGTTGGCCCGCAACGAATTCGGGCTATCGGGAGATCGAGGTGCAACATACTAGCAACAACGCTGCAGTTGAGGGTTGTCCGTACATTTGGCTCTTCGGATCAAAGCCCACCGACTGCCACTCTACTAATTTTTGGCGCCCTTTCCCTCGTTCCACACCAACTTCTTCGAACCATTCTTTGCCGTTTCTTTCGGCCGTCAAGACCGTGCCCAACTTCGAGCCGCCCGCGCACGGCCCTTTACGCTCTCATTCTCTCTCGGCAGCCTGCTAGCTCGACACTGACCTAGGAGACTTTGCGAGCGGCAGGCACAGAACAGAGACAGAAGGTGAGGATTAGGAATAGATTCTCTGTCCATCATCGAACTAGCCTTCGCTTCCCATCACACCCACCGCTGCAGTCGGGCTAGAGCCCAACCGAGCGAATGAAAGAGCCGCCCGGAGGCTAGAAGTCCGTGCCGTGGGGATGGATGGCTTCGAGAGGTACCCAGGTGTGTCACATTACCAAATAGTAACCTGCCCGACACTGCTTGCACTTCGCAGTCTTGTCATTGCCGGGTTGACGACCAATGTCGGGCGGGGTAGCTTAACCAAGTTGCCAGCAGTAGGCCAAGCGGCCAGGCCCGAAAAGAAGACCTCACAGGATCGAGGCTGTGTTTAGAATGGCGTGAGAATGTATCAGAGTGAGTCCTGCGTAACAAGCAAGAACAATGATGAACCAATTTGCAACTCGAACAGACGACAGGCTAGCTTCACCGTGGCTTAGCGGGATATATGCGACGTGCCTGCAGCAGTAGCGGGTCACCTACGCGAGGCGAAGCAGCCACAGCTGGTCAATCCTTGTTACACAGTCTTTACCGGCAAGGATACGTGCAAAGAAGGGGCTGATCGACCGTTGCTGAAGCCTTTCACAGGAAGCGGGGCACGGGGGTTATTCGCTCTGCGCTCTTTTCGCACTTTTCTGTTGCGTATTTGTCCATCGATCGGATATCATATTTATGCGCTAAACGGTGCGTCCTACATGCCTGTTCCTTGCGCATCTTGAGGAATCTAGACTCGGCAGTATGTCCGGTCTCGAGGCGCAGAGGCGTTAGGCTTGTTTGATCATCTAGCAACTGACACAAACTGACATGTTGGAATTATTCATGTTTTATTAGTCTGTCCAACGGGAGCTAAACTCGATTGCATTAACTTTTCAAGCCACCATCTTTGATCACAAATTACATTGTATTCCCGAGAAGTCAAACTGTTATTGTGTCGAGGCGTTGCCCGAGAAGGCAAGTCTATCCGTCTCGCGGAGTCGGGAACCGGTCGGCATAAAACTATCCCCCGCCTCTCAAAAGTCTGCCCCCATAAAAGGCCGCGACTTCATAACTTGGCACTGGTTAATTCATGTGAGCCTGGGCCAACAGGCCCAACCGAACAGACTGTCTGCCCACCTGCCGGGTTGAGAGCTAGTCGAAACCGGAACTAGAACTGATACTAAAAAGAAGTCAATTTTGTGGTCTTCTTTTTTTTTTCCGTAACCCGGAAAACGGAGAGGGAGGGGCAAGTGGATGGCGGGCACGAGGCGAATTACGTGGGAACGGCCGTGCGCGGGAATGAGGCTTCTCGTCAAACCGGCATGAGGCTCAAGCTTTTGGGGGACCTGTATCGGTGAGAAGCATAGCTTGGGCGAGCGGACCCCTTCGCATCAGCCCCAACTGCAGTACTTTTATTATACCTGAGAACTTCGAGGATCAAAGATGCAAGTATAGAAAGAAGAAAAAGTATGGGACTTTCGAAAACGACTCAACGAGTTGCGTAGGCCCTCGAACTCTGTGTACGTCGCATCTAAACCAACAAATGGACTATCCACAGGTTGGATGAGCCTGATTCGGAATTTGCGGGGTTCCAGGCTCCGAAGAGCAAAAGAAACGGCGCCGGCGCAATGCTGGCGGTGTAGAGAGTGTTGCGGGATGCCGATTCATCAAAGCCGTTACGACAACGGAAACAACGATGCACATTTAGAGTTTCCCGACGATTAGTCCAAGTAGACTTGCTAGACTTCACGCTAGTGAGCAGCAACAAGGAGCAGTAGACATTTAATGCTACACTTTTATGCGAACATGGCCAATTACAGTTTCTCGAGCCCTATGCGACGCTGATGGCCTACCGAGGTGGGCAAAACTTGTGTGAGAAAAGCACGCGACGATTTGGTCTGGTCTCTTGGCAAAAGAATCGAGGTCGAATCCGAAAGCGAGTTTTCAGGGCGATGTCGAAACTGGCCAGGGTCGACTCGAGCTGCTGCAGGTTCTCTTACGCAGCAGCGCCAGCGATCGGGTGGACTCACGGTGCATGGTCGCAGTGGCAGTACATACGTCCGACGCTTGCGATGGGGCCAGTGTTTTGTCAGATTGTCATCTTCGACAGCGCCACTCCGCATCACACAGGTTGGCGGCGTTCAGCGGCGGCCAGTAGCATTCGGCTGCGTCGCAGCCGGTAACGACCCGACCGCTGCCCGACACAAACGTCTTGGATGTTTACCTTATCACAGACGAAGAGAGCCTGATGATGGATCACGCGATCTAAAATTACATACATTTCCAACGCAGGACTCCTACGATGCAACCGCTTCTCGTGATGCAACCCGTTGTCGCCTCCATGATCTTGGACCGGCCATGTAGTTTCGGAGACAATGCGGCTGATAAGAAATGGAGCAAAAGAGCTGCCAGGATGCGACTGCGCTTCCTGCATGTCTCAACCGCATATGAGTTATTCCATGCCGGTAATACGTTAGTTGGTAAAAATGGCCAGCACATATTGCCACGCATCACAGCCACGTTATCAGCATCAAGCCATGTGACGTGCTGTTAGTCGTTTTCGGGGCTGCCCGGGGTTTGAGAGCGACTTACACGGTCTAGATGCAGTATGCACATGCAGCTATATCGGGGGGGAATAAGACAGGAGGCGTGGTCAGAAAGCAAGGCAGCGTGCATGGCAGCGTCCCGAGGCGAGCTCCGTGATCTTATGGCGAGCGACCTTTTGCGAGAAGCGGCCCCCAGTTTCCGCAAAGTCGAGGTGAGAGCTCCAAAGCTTTCAACTCTCCAGCATAGAGGCTCCATTCATGCAATGCAGGTTTTTGGATGCGGGGTTTATACTTTGATTGTGCACCTGCCTGCTGAAAGTCTAAGACTTTTGTTCCGACCTTGATGTCGACGTTTTGGCTTGCTATACACGGAGGCGTTTAAAGACTAAGAATTAAATGTATGGCCAAAACTGATCCTCGGACATTCATTCTCACATATATATCACTTATCAGCAAAGTATGAGGCTTGGCGGCCTACAGATCTTGAGGCCAAGGAAAAGAATGGAAACGCGACGGCCTGCCTCGGCTTCGGTCCGCATGCAGTGAGAGCCCTGCCAACCTGCCTGCCAGGTCCCCTTTTTTTCTTGCCCTGTTCTCATTCTTACCCCCGAGTTAACTAAATGACATATCCTCCCTGATCCTGGTCTGCAAGGGTCTGAAGGGGGGGGCAGAGCTGGCGGCCACAGGGAATCTCTGGCCGCTTTAAGCCCATCAATTCCCTTGAGCCTGTTTGATTTCTGCTGCCGGCTGTTCACAATGTATTTGCAACCGCCATGAGCTTGGCTAGCGAATCAAGGGCCTGTCGGGGGCTAAACACATGATGCCTGCTGGTGCTGTGATGGCAGAGGGGACTGTCACAGCGCAACGGCGCACTGGCGCCGATGTACGCGTTAGCCTCGGCATCTCTCAACTGGCTGCTCTCAGACTTTTTGCCAAGTTTCGCGCTTGCATTTTCCTAGCTTCATAAGAGTCAAAATGGCTTCTGATGTTGGATATTTCCTATAATTCGCCGATTCGCCGATTCACCGACTCGTCCATAGTAGTGTTCTTGAGCACAAGGGAATGCTATGCACCAAATGGGGCTGCTTCTGCATGGTCGGAGTGCCAACGATTTTGCGATGGTGTGGCATTGGTTGCGCTTTCCATGTTCACACTAGGAATGTAGAAGCGAGCAGCTTGTCTATATGCAACACTCGTCCGTTATTGACATGTCACCGCCAACGGGCCATTGTGGTCATGGCGTCGTTGGGCCAGTTGCTAAAACACAAAACGATGGTAACGCACACGTCAACTGCGTAAGATTCAACAGCCGAATTTATAATACCAGTCATGATTCTTAAAGATGCTGCTAGGTTCACTCCTATGTATGCCAGCCTCTTACTATGCATCTCATAAGCGCATGGCGTATCTGACACACTTTGAATCAGGCTTCCGCCTAGACCACTGGTCAAACTTAACTGAAAAGGTCGCGGAGCTACCGTTTTCCGATGAGCAATCATTTACACATGAGCAAATGTGTTTTTGCAGAAACTCGACAGCGCCGATGGTGCTTGATAGCTCGGCGGCGATTGTTGCCCGGGCCCATTTTCATGTCGATTCCAATCGTTTCGACTGGTTACACGACTTTTCGGTGAATTTTCACCTTCTCACGGTAGGCAGTTGACCTTTCCACTCCTGTGATTTTGCGCGGTCACAAATCTTCTTCACCGTCGCGGCCGCCCACTCGAAATCGCCAATCTCCAGATAGATTTGAGCTGATATCCTGCACCAAAATGCACCGGCGTAAAACTTGATGGGTATATATGTCTCATATTCTGCCGGAGTCAGTTCTTGCATCCATTTCGCCACTGCTGGACCGTCACCGTCGGCCCCGAGCTCCGCCATTGTCAGTGGCAATCGGACGTCGGCAAAGCAACAGCGCGAGTCGTCTGCCAAAGATTCGGTGCAGAGAATATTTGCCATGCGTGCTGCGCCCTGCCGCGCAAGACCGAAGCAGTAGTCGCGTATCTTTGCTTCTCCACCACAGACTTTGGACCGGAACTCCAGAGCCTTTGGTATACAGCAGTATGGCGTGTTGTCAATTGTCGATACTTTATCGAAAAGTTTACTGAAGTATTCTCGAACGGGTACGTTCGTGCGCTCTGCCTCGGGGAGGTAGCCCCATGAAGTTGGCACGGTAGAGGATACTAAATGCTGGTTGCGAAATGGCACATACAATACGGCACAGCCGCGAGGAACCATGAGCCACCTAGAGTGAGAGAAATCAAACGTTAGCTCACAGTACAGCTGCCCAAGGTCTCTATTCGTGTGGTCGAACGCACTTGTAGCAGTTGCTAATCATAAAATCAGGGCCTACACTGCCAAGATGTGAAAGCTCAACATGGCCTATTCCGTGTGCAGCATCGACAAAGCTCAAGACGCTTTCTTCTCTGCAAACCGCGACAATTCTCTCCCACGGGAAGCGAATCCCAGGAAACGTGAGGACAGCGTCAAACAAGGCAAGTTTGGGGATCCCCCCACTCGCTTTTATATGCTGAAGCGCAGAGTGAAATTCGGCCACAATATTGTCATCTGTTGCCGGGTAGGTTATGTCGATTTGATGCGATGAAACAGGGCAAATTTCAGAGAGCGATTCGATTGTCTTTTTGCATGCTCTGTAAATGGTGTTGAACGTCACAATTACATCGCCCTCCTGAAAAACAAGATTTCGCAGGATGGTATTCACGCAAGTGGTGGCGTTTGGAACCAGAACAACTTCACCTGCTTCTGCGCCGAGCAAAGGGGCAATCGCAGAACGACTTGCTCTCAGATGATCAAGGTAAGTATACCGAATCCAGGTGTCCGGTTTGGCCTCGCTTTGAAGTTGCAGATGTTGCTGGTACTCGAGGACCGACTTGGGGGCGGTTCCAAACGAGCCATGGTTGAGGGGTTTGTAACCCTCAGCGAAGGCGAAATGCTTTTGCCGCATCTCTGCCCCAAATGCGGCGACAGCATCAGGATCAAAAGTGGCCATTAGTCCAGCATGAATAATTTTTTTGAAGCCTGCAAGTCCTGGCGCTCTGGCTGCCACGTTGTTGGAGATGAGATTGAAACTATTCGCCTACACGTTTGTGAGTGCTACATCCCCGAATATTAAGAGAATTTGCAGCATCACATGATCCGCAGCTGCAGAACTACATGAATCAGCTTATGAAGGCCCCTGTTAGATGTTATAAGGCTATTTCGTCTGATATTTGGCGAAGCTCTCGGTCGCTGTGTTATGCTGGGTATCCGTTGTGTATCCTCTATTTTTGACAGCGAGTATTGTTGCCGTCATCCCCGTTGCTGTTTCGAGTTCTCGATGGTCTTGAATCAATGTATCTTCCGGTTGCATTGAGTTTCCTGTGTCACCTTGAACAGGTGTGTCAACGGCGGGGTAACAGGTGTAGGACAAGATGCTCAACAAAGAAATCTCATTTGAACGAACTCAAAAAGCAGAAACTAAACCAACGCTAGTCAAATATGGTCTGGGCGAGCAGTTCTTTTCTTTTACAATGCCGTCCCGAAAATTAAAAGGCTACTAGAGCCAACTTTAACGCTTAGTGTTGGAGAGGGGTAACTGGCGAGATCGTGAGATTCGCAGCCGGACTCCGTTCTACACGACGGCGGTCAAATTTCATTTCCACCACTTACAAAGCCGGTAGTGCAGACAGCTCTTGGAAAGAATTTAAACGTGATTTGGACTAATTCTTAAAGGGTCTAGTAAGCCCCGAAAACAACGCCGTCGTGCCACCGACGAGCAAGTGGGTTTTCCGGTCGGCGGTTTATTTTTGTGCCTAATTCACGGGAGGCTGATCCCGACAAGGACACACGATAAACGCTCGCATCAAGATCCCCTCTTTTTCTGACAACAACTACCCATCTCTCCCTTTGTTTCTTTTTCATCTCAGTCTCTTGCTTGCATCAAACCCCTCCATCATGTTGCGCTGGGGCATCCTGGGCACCAGCTTCATCAGCGACGTCGTGGCCAAGGCCATTGTTGCCAGCGACAGCTCCCACATCCAGGCCGTCTTTGGCCGCGACGAGCAGCGCCGGTCGGCCTTTGCCGACCGGTACGGCATCGCCTCGCGCTACGGCTCGCTCGACGAGCTGCTCGCCGACCCGGCCGTCGACGTCATCTACGTCGGCCTGCCCAGCCACCGGCACGCCGACGCCGTGCTGCGCGCCGCGGCGGCCGGCAAAAAGGCCATCCTCTCGGAAAAGTCGCTCGCCACGACAATGGCCGACGCGCGCGCCATGACCGCCGCCGTCCGCGCCGCCGGCGACGTCTTCCTCCTCGAGGGGCTCATGTACCTCACCCACCCCGTCATGGAGACGCTCGCGGCCGTCATCGCCGACGGCCGCCTCGGCCGCGTCCGCGGCGTCTCGGCCTACTACGCCGCCAGCCTCGCCGGCCGCGCCAACCCGCGCGGGCGCGGCACAATCTACAACCTCGGCTGCTACCCGGTGTCGCTGCTGCACCTCGTCCTCGAGACGGCGTACGGCGGCGACTCGCGCGTCTGGAACGGCCGCCGCTCCGTGCTCGGCCACGGCACGCTGGCCACGAGCGACGACGGCGGCGTCAGGTTTGCGCGCGACGCCGCGCTCACGGTCCGCTTCGAGGAGGAGGGCGTGCTCGCCACGATTCAGTCGTCCGACTCGTTTGGCAACGACTTTGCGTTTACCGTCCAG
Organism: Akanthomyces uredinophilus; assembly: GCA_030778065.1. Lineage (NCBI taxonomy): Eukaryota > Fungi > Ascomycota > Sordariomycetes > Hypocreales > Cordycipitaceae > Akanthomyces > Akanthomyces uredinophilus. The sequence goes on along the minus strand of JAPFRW010000070.1, from coordinate 139,240 downwards.
GGCGACAAGGCGTCGCTGACGTTTGTCACGAACCCGTGGCTGCCGCTCGCCGGCGACAACGTCTTCACCATCAAGACGTACAAGGGCGGCGCAGTCGACACGATTACCGTGTCGAGCAAGATGGACGCCTTCGGCCATCAGATCAAGAAGGTCGAAGAGTACGTCAATTCGGGCATCAAGGAGGCTGCGCGACCTTCGCCGAGCTGGGAACACTCGGTTGAGATTATGAGCCTGTTGACAGAGTGGGAAGAAGACATTTTTAAACGTCATGGTGAAAAGGTTGAAGCGTAAAACAAGAAAAATACCATAATCAAAGAGAGGAAAGCAAGTGCATCAAATAAACGCATTCTCGACTAACTACAGGTTGGCAAAGGGGAAATCATGGCAGCGTCAAACCAACGTTTCATCAACTAATGTATATTTACAATTTAATGCTTAACTCGGAACCTGGTCTACTCTGGGTCGCCAGTTGGCCCCTCTTCTGCTTCAGCCGCTTCGGTTGCTCTCTCGGCCTTGGCCTTGGCCTCCAGGTCCTTGATTTGCTGCTTACCCTCATCGGTAGTACCGTCTATGATCTGCTCTTCCAGACTCAAAATATTGGCCTAGTCATCACAACATTGTCAGCAATCAGCCTTCATCACATCGTCGTCAAAACGTACCTCGCCAAACAGATTGACATATTCTTCCGCCTCTTCCACGGACATGTTGCCCAGCACCTCATTCACCTTGTCCAGCTCGCCCGTCTCCAGCGCTGTGCGCATCTCCTCGCTGAAATGCTCGTAAACCTCCCTCGCCTCCTGCACCTCGGGGTCCTCGCTATCCGCGGCCGGCACGCTGATGGAGATGACGGTGCCGGGCTCGACGGCATGCAGCTGAATCTGCTCGACGCCTTCGGCGGGCTCCTTGGCGCGCTCGGCGACAATCTCGCGGGCGCGCGTGCGGATCCTCAGGTACGTGTCGTGCACGTCCTTGTAGAAGACCTCCTTGGCGTTGTTGCCGCCGCTTGCCGTGATGCGCTTGAAGAAGAGCCCCACGCCGTCACGGCCCAGCGAGCGGCAGTACTGCAGAAGCAGCGCCTGGTGCACGCACTGCTTGGAGCGCTCGTCCTTGCTCTCGAGCGCGGCGTCAAACGCCAGCACCAAGAGGCCGTCGGTTTCCTTCTCGGTCAGGATCTGCGGGTGCTTGACGAGATGGTCCAGGCTGGCCGAGTAGTCGTTGGGCCGAATGTCGGCAAACTTGCGGGCGGCGGGTGAGGCCTCAATGTCGTCGTCGTCGTCATCCTTGCCGGAGGACGCTTCTTTCGACGTCGACGACGATGACTCGCCAGGCTTATGGTTGGGGTTCAGCAGCTCCACCTGTGTTGATTCACCACCCGTGCCCGTGGATTTGCTCACGAATGAACTGTCAAAGCCGGTGTGGATGCCCTCGCTTGTTATCTTCTTTCCCTCTTCCTTCTCCAGCTTGGCCAGCTCATCGCCGCTGTCTTTGATCAGCTTCCGGACCTGCGTCTCGTGGACCCCAATCTCCTCCAGCATCGCCGTGTAGCGGTCGTTGGGCTGCTTGGCCTCCATGGCCTTGTTGACCTGGTCGAGCAGGCCCGCCATCATGGCCGAGTATGTCTTGGGCTGGTTGGGGTCTACGCGGAGGCCTTCGGGCACAGGGGGGAGGTCGTCGTCCTGTTGGTCGCCCGCCGACTCCATGACGGCCTGGAAAGCCAGCTGTCCCGGGTTCTCCGTCGCTGCCGCCTCGGAGGCGCGTGATCGAAGCGCCGCCACCAGCGCGGAGATGCGCTTGAGCAGTGCCTGGTGCAGCGCGACTTCATATTTGAGTGCCTCCATTCGGTTCTTTCGCTGTTGTCGTTCCTGGTGAATCTGTGTCTGCTTCGCTCGGATAAACGATTTCTTGTCGACGTTGGGATGGACTTCTACATCGGAGTCGTCGCTGAGCTCCAAGGCGTCCTGTCATGTGCGGCCACTTGATTAGCAGAGCTTGTGCGGGGATCGCGCGACACCATGAAGCACCGTCGTACAAACGTACCCATTTACTGTAGTCGACAGGCATGATAGGCGACTGTGATGACCTGCTGCTTTTGCTCTTCAAGTCGATTGTCGAACGCTTGTGAGCAAGCACGGATGCGGGCAGCTAGCTGGTGTGTAGCTTCTGTTTGCCCCTCCAATTTCATGAAGATTCTAGCTTGCTGTAGTGGGGTACTTGGACAGCGATCGTCACCACCTTGGGTCTTGGTCTACGGATACACTGTGACATATCGAGCACATTGGACAATGGTTACTGCAATAATTGGTTATTTTTTCCCTAAATAGGTTTCCCAGTCGATAGAAGATGCTCACGTTCGCGCATCGTCAAGAGACAATAATTTCAGGGGAGAAAGACTCATACGAGCCTCGACAAATGGTATTGTTCCACGCAATCGCTGATGATCTACTGTACATAAACAACGAATTCAATAAATGCAGACCAAGCGCCAAATGCCACCGAAACTGCCATAGTAACTAGCTTAATGACCCCAAAGAAGAAGCTGCTGTAAAAAAGTAATGATGATCCTTCGTATCCAGATGAGAAGCAGATTTATACTCCCAGAACGAAGAGCGCGTTATCCGTGGTCATGATCATGACATTGTCTTCATAAATCCGTCCAGGTCAAAGCTTTCCTCGTATTGTTTGTCGTCCCAGAGGTCCTCCAGGTCGTCCAGCCAAGCTTTCTTGCCTGGCTGCCGGAGTACATCACCTGTCTCGATATCCACCATATCTTCCTCTCTGCCCTCCAAGTTATTCTGGGCCTTGTCTGATATCAGGCTTGGTCCTGTATCGCCCACATTGAATAGGTCTAGGATCTGATCTGTATCCATGGTTCCCAGACCTGCGTTTTGCTGGTTGACGACTGTTGATGCCACATCAATCTTGAATCGCTGCAAGTTCAGAATCTTTTCTTCCAGAGTGCCTCTGGTGATGAGGCGGTAAACATTGACGACCTTCTTCTGACCGATTCTGTGGGCTCGATCCATTGCCTGCAGATCCTTTTGCGGGTTCCAGTCGTGCTCCACAAAGATGACAGTATCAGCACCGGTCAAGTTGAGACCGAGACCACCGACACTGGTCGTCAGAAGCAGCACGTCGTAAGACGGGTCGCTATTGAACTTGTTGACAATATCCTGTCGTTTGCTGGCTTCGATTGAGCCGTCCAGGCGTAAATGCGAAACAGTGGGCAGAAGTTCCTTGAGTACCTTATTCTGTACCATGTCGAGCATTTCCTTCATCTGACAGAAGATAAGAGCACGATGAGGCTTGATTGGCTGATATAGAGGGTCGTTACTGTCTCCATCATCGCCACCGATGCCACAGTCAACTAGCAGATCGCGAAGTGCGCCAAGCTTGGGTGCATGCGTCACGTCGTCAATTGATGTACCCTGCTTGGAGAGAATCTTTTGTGTCTCGTCAAACATGGGAACCCCCGGCTTCATCACCATGGCAGGCGAATTGCAAAGCTTACGCATGTACTGCAAAGCCTGGAAAATGTGCTGCTTTGATTCCTTATCTTCTCGGCCAGCCTCTGCTTGCAGTTTCTTGCCTTGCTTCTTGTTGAAATCATCAAACAACTTCCTCTGCAGGTCGCTAGGATCGCAATAGTAGTTTTGCAGGATCTTCGGTGGCAAGTCGTTCAAGACTTCCTCCTTCAGACGACGTAGAAGGAAAGGAAGCACTTGCTTGTGCAGGGCCTCGATGGCTAGTGCACCAGCTTCTTGCTCTTTCGAGGACGCCTTGCTGAAACGACTAGCCGCGATTGGCTTAGCAAATCGATCCAGGAAGACTTTTTCTGTACCGAGGAAGCCGGGCATCAGAAAGTCAAATAGCGACCAAAGTTCCAAGACATTGTTTTGAATCGGTGTTCCGGTCAGAATGAGTCGGTGGTTGCTGGGAAGTCTCTTGACGGCCTGGCTAATCTTAGCCTTGGGGTTCTTGATCAAATGACCTTCGTCAAGAACGACGTAGTTCCAGCTATGCTTCTCTAACACCTCCGAGTCGTTACGGCAAACATCGTAAGAGGTGATGACGATATCCGTGTCGCCAAGCTTGCTCTTAAGCAGCTTGCGCTCCGCTGGGGGGCCAACATATGCTGTCATACTAAGGAATGGTGCATAAGTCTTGATCTCCTGCTGCCAGTGACCAGACAGCGTAGGCGGACAGACAATGAGGGACGGCAGGCGACGAACGTCTGGGGCCTGGGTCTTTGCAAACTCTTCCTGGCGCTGGTGGTGATCACTAGCAACCATGCAAAGTGTCTGCAATGTCTTGCCCAGACCCATGTCATCGCACAGAATGCCATGAAGATGATATTTGTTGAGGAAGTGAAGCCAGTTGACACCCTCTTGCTGATAAGAACGAAGCTCGGCCTTGATGGCCACAGGGATAGCGAATGGCTCAACCTTCTTTGGGTCCAAAAGCTGAGCGATGAAGGTGCGCTCGCGGTCACGTCCCTTGAGAAGTTCTTGAGACAGACCAGGCGGATCGGGTATGCCAGCCTCGAGCGGGACCAGCTTGACAAGAGTTGCAAAGGAAGTAGTCGCGAGAAGGCGAATCTCGTTGTCAGAGTCACTCATTCGACCAAGAACAGGCACAATGAGGAAGATGACGTAGGGCAGAATAGAGTCACCCATGACAGCAATGAGGTGGTAGATTGCCTCAACGGCGCCTTGTCGAAAGTGTAGATCAAGTGGGTTGTTGATTGAGGGAAGGACTTTTTCGACCAGCGATGTCATGCCTTCCACCGTCATAACACTGCAAATAGTAGCCATGCACTTAGCTGCCATGTAGCGGAAAACAGAAAGCTCTGAGTGCAGCGCTTTGATGACAAGGGGCATCATCTCCAGAATAAATGCCTGGAGGTCCTTGTGAAGGGTTGGCGCCATGGTGCGAATAACTGACAGAGCATCGACGATTTCCTGGCCAAAAGTATCTTCGGGATCCTTGGCTGCGTCCGGAAGTTCGCCAGAAAATGCTTTGACGAGAGGTTGCTCCATGTAGTTGCGTAGGCTTGGGACAGTCTCGAAGATAGCAGCGCCGTAGAGGCGGGCCAGAATTTCCAGCGCCTCCTTTGCACCCCTCCTGGTGACACGAGCAGCCTTGGCCTCTCTAGCCCATTTGGCGGCGTCAGCGTGATCGACCCTGTCTTCTTCCTTTTGCATGGACAAAATGAAGTCCTTCTTTTCCGCATGAACGGGGAACTCTGGAGTCTCGGCCACTTCAACACAGGAGAACTTGACAAGGTTAGCGACGACCTTGTCGGCAGGGCCCCGTCGACCCTTTTCAGCAAAGAGCTGAACGAGGCGAGCAATGGTATCGGAGGCGCGAGATTGCAGTATCTGGTTTTCTTCCGTCTTGACGGAGTCCATGATGCCCTTGATGAGCGGACTAGGCTTCTTCGGCAGCTGTTTCATGGCAACTAGCGCGCACGAGGCAGCAGCCTTGACCCGAGTATCGCGGCCGTCCTTTAGCGTCCTGGCTTCTTGAATAGCGGCTTGCGCAACGTCGCGCGAGTCGGCAAGTTGCTGATTTGCAATGAGACGCTGGCCAGGTGGCATAATCTTCTTCAGTCTCTCATAATCTTCGGCGACGCATTTGTCTGCGGTCAAGAGAGAAAAAGCGCTAGGGCCTGCTTCCGCTTCGCCCTGTACAACAACGGGCAGTACGGGCAGCTTTCCTGGGGACACTTTGCCATGGTCTCTGAACATGTACAGAAGTTGCTGGCACTGAGAACGAACGCGCTGCATGTAAATGACGAGATCGCGGTAGAAGATGGGCCTGTCACTTTCGAGAATGCGCTGCAGATGGTCGGCATATCGGGTCGTCATATCTTCCTGAACCTTGCACGCCTTACAGTACTCATCAATCACAAGACATGCTGTGACCTGAGTGGATGCAAAAGCGGATGAAAGACCGGGCACGAGAATAGCGTCAAAGTCGTCCAGCTTCGCTGACGGTACGTGAGACATGATCAAACCCATGGCCTTCGCAGCTGAAGTTCTTGACCGGATAAGAACATCCATACCAACAAGATCAATATCGCCAGTCATCATGTGGCCGTCGACGTCGTGGCCTGCCGTAGCCGGTGCGGACTCCTCTGCCTTGGCTGACTTTCGACGGCGCTTGGGGGCACGGTCGGTCACTTCTGGCGACGGTAACCTGCCAGCTGCGTTCTGAGCTGTGGCAGGCATGGTGTAGGTACCGCCGGAGGGCTTCTGGAAGAGAGTGGCATTCATAGGAATGGGGTATCGGGAAACACCAATTGGGTGCAGGGTCAGCTCCATGAGGGCATCAATATTGGGAGTGAATTCGTCCGCTAAAGCATCAGGATTCTTTGCCAAATTTTGCACAAGAGCGGTCCAGAGCCCCAACGACATATGAAGCGTTTCCTTGTCCCGCTCCACAAGTATATTCTGAAAGACGAGTCTCAAAATCCTGCCATTCAGCCAACCTTGACAAGACTCATCGGCAAGGTTGGTAAATGTCAATAGAGCCTTGAGAACGGCAAGGCGGACCGAGCTGATGGTGTGACGTAGAAATGGGTAGAGACGCGGGACAAGTAAAGTGAATGAGCGCTCCTCGTCCTTGTCGGCGGATGTCTTCATCGCTTCCAAAACCTCGGGGAAGCCGCAAAGCGTTGCCAAAAGATCCATGATGCGTCCTGTACTAGCGCTAAGATCGTCGCCCAGGTTTGAGAGACTCTCCCAAACAATATTTGTGAGGCCGTCGAGCGCCGCGGGGCGCAACATGACGAACTCCTTTGCCATTGGTATCAAAGTCGCAGCGCTAACAGAGCGGACATCATCGTCACTATCGCCAAGCCCCTTCATGACGGCGGCAATAACGCCATCAATCATGTCGTTGTGCTGCAGCAGCATATCTTTTCTTACTGCCACAACGTATCGAAGACCGACCATGCCACCGTGGCAAACGGCCCAGACAGGTCGCTCCATCTTGGGGTCTGCTTGGAGCACCATCCGATGCAGGATGCGATACGTGTCGTAGACAGATTCGGCGGGGACATGCTTGAGAACGGAACCAAGGGTCTGACCAATGGTTTCGCGGATTGGCGCGACAGAGGTGTCGGAGCTGTAGTCTGTAAAACGGTCGAGCATCAGGACGAAGCAAAGACGGCAAGCCAGATCATCGAGCCAATTCTTGTTAGCGGCATCGTTTTCAGCTCTAGATCGAGCAGGACCCCTGCCGGCGCCGGCGCCGTGAACGCGTATCACCTCGCGCAGAGCCATGGCAGCTCCGTGACGCGTCTCCCAGGACGGGTCAAAAATGTCGACTTTGAGAAAGTCACAAAGGCGATCATAGGGCCATTCGGCGCCTTCCATGTCGTCATCAGTTTCAATTTCTGATTTGATGGGGAGGATCGGACCCTTGAACTCGCTGACAACCTTGGTTTCCTCGTCGGTTTCGGCGGGACGATCCAGGTTGAAGTATTCGTTCATCTTGCCGTTCTTTTTCGAATCCGCATCAGCCATGGTCGTGTCGTCCGCCATGGCTTCGGAGCCGGCCGTCGTAGAGCGCCGCAGCGAGAGATCGCCAAAGCCACTCTTTCCTTGAGAAGCTCGCATGGCCTCCCTCTTGCGCTTGCGTTTTAAGACATTCAGCTGTCTGGAGCTTAATTGGGAGTCCTCGCCCTGGCTCTGGGTGACACTATCGCTCCTGGGAAGGCCGCCATTGCTAGGGCCTTCGATTGGAGTCGGGGGTACGCCCACGGGTTCCGGGGGAGCGAGTTCCTCATCTTCGACCTTGCGGCCAAGCAAGCCGAGGCGGCCAGGAAGCGTCTTTCTCTGGTGCGCCAGACGATCGGCAGGATCCAACGCGGCCAGGTTGTATTCGAGGCCACCACCACGCAACAGTTCACGACCGTACTTGAGAATGGAGTCAACATTGATGGCATCGAGGCTGAAGAGGTCGTCGGATTTGAGGTCGATGTTGGCGACGCCTGCGGTGTTGTCGTCGTCTTGTTCCTTTTTCACATGACCATTCTCGGTGGAAGATATATCGGATTCCTCCTTTTTGGGATTGTGTGCGACATTGTCGCCATCGTCTTCATTAGGGTCGTAGAGAGGCGCGTTGTCTACAATTTTGCCAATTGCCTTTGCGGCAGTGGATCTGGTTTCCCAGTCCTTGTGGCGAAGGTAGGGGACAACGCGGGAGAGCAGATTAAACAGTTCATCGGGATGCTGTTTTTGCCAGTCCGCCAGTTGGTTGACGGCAGTATCACGAATTAACCTAGTACTGCCCGTCTCCAGGATGGTGACGAGGCGATCTAATCTCGACGCCATTGTCTATAAGTGTGTGCGGGCGGTTGATGGTGATGCACGGAATTATGACATGGCGCAGCAATGACTATAAGAAGGCAACGGGTTAGTGGGAGTGGCGAGGGTGTTGGTTGGAGTGACGTTGAGCATGAAGCGTCAACCGGTCAGTATCACAGTGCCGCAGTGCCGCAGTGTAGCAGTGTGATGAGCAGCAGTGCAATGCAGCGACGTGCAACACGCGTGACACAAGCAGGACCGTTATAAGCCCGGCATGCAGTGAGGACGCAAGAGCAGCTGCACATCCAATGCAAGTGTGAATTGGTGCAAGTGGGGACGTAGTGACTCACAGAATATTGTACAATTTTTTTTTTTTTGAGAGGCTGCCTAATAAAGACGAGGCATCGAGGCGGTAGCGTCGTTGGAGTGTTGTTGGTGATGCTGGTGTGTTGTAGGAGTTGGCGCTGTGTGCACCTTGGACGCAGCGAGAAGAAGAAAAATCCAGCGCCAAAATCAAAAGCAGCGAGGCGACAATGAAGATGAATGGAGCTTTCACCGGTGCGTGGCACAGCGAGACGTGTTGCAATTTGGCGATGGGAGCAGAGGCAAATCGGGCGGCGCGCCAATGACGACCAGAGTCGCGTGAAGAGGAAGCCGCGTTTGCGGGTTGGTCGACCCGACAGCTGGCAGGCTTTTGCTGGCAGCTGGCAAGCAAAAGGAAAAGTAAAAAAGGTGTGGCAACCGGCAGTAATGTAATAGTGGCTGGTGGGTGTGCTGCAGCGATCAATAATGCACTGCAGTGCAGCAGTGCGGTCTGCTAATAAATTAGTTGCTAGCGCTGGTAATAAACAGGCTGCGTGGCTGAGGCCGTCCGTCCGTCCGTCTCTCTCTCTTCTGGGGGGGGGGGAGCGAACAGAAGAAGTCGGGCAGAGGGGCAGCCCGGGCCTCTATATGGCATGATGTATTTTTATACTTCTTGCTCACGCAGTGGCCAGCCCGTTTGCTTGTTTCGCCCAGTGCTCTTTCTGGCAGGGCGAGTCCACTTTTTATTTTTTTCTCTTCCTCTAGGGCCATTTTCGATTGCCCCAAGTAGGGTAGCCCAAGTGCGCCCCCCCAGGCCCCCTTCAGGTTCCTTTCAGAGGGGAAGCAGACCCATTTTCAGGCCCCGCCAGCACTCAATCAGGCCTTGTTTACTGGACAACTGCCCGGTGGGCAGTGGACACCGTGTGAGCTCTGCTGGTTAGACAATCGGTAGGTACAAGCTAGTCTCAGCCGAGTGGGTGCGAGAAACAAGTCACTCTTGTTGACATCTATCTCGCCATCTCCAGATTCTACCGTGATGCACATCAACAACATTCTACTTCTCCAGGCCCAAGGCAGCAGTAATTTAAGCATGTCCTCCTCTGTTTCTGTGCAGCAAATTACATACCCTGAGTCAGGGTACTGGTACCTACGCCCCGGCAGACACCCGGTCGAGGCGGCTTGCTTTGGAACGCCGGCCCCCAGCACGAGCTAGCTAGCCACAGCAACGGTCGTGACCTCTTCCATTTCCCCTTTCTCCATGACAGCATGCAATTCCATTGAACAGCTCCTTCGTACTCCGACCATCCATCACCCCGAACCCTACATCTCATCGTGCCCCTTTTCATGTCCACTATCTCGCCATTTTAGCCGAGTGGCGTATTCTTCAACCGCAACAACAAAGAGGGCCAGGAGAGCCTTTGACGCACTAAAATTGACGAGGAAAATCGAGCAAGCCAGCTGGAGCCTCACCCCCTGCGGGCCGCCCTCTTGCATCTACCAATAATCAACCAGCCCGACTGGCCCGCGCTAATAAGGTCCCGATCGTCCTCGAGGAGGCATACATGCAATGCACTACCATTGCGCAGTTGGCAAAGAACTGTTTTCTGCGACTCTCGAGCTGCCTGGTGATCCTTGCCTCTGATTTGCAGCAGTACCAGATGTACCAGATGTACTCCGTACCAATGCCAGTCTGCCATTGATGAACCGGCGCACGGCTCAGAGCACCGGGCACAGAGCTTTGTGTCATCGTGAACTACTGCAGTGACCACGCTGAGCGCCCATGGGAACTCGCTGTGACGTGACCGTTACCTAGATTCCGCCCCGTCAGACGTGTCACGCGGCGAGCGAGGACTGGGACTGGAAAAGAGGCGTCTCCTCGTTCACCATTACACAAGCCGCTCGCCAGTAAATTGACAGCCTCCCGTATCCCATCCCGCCCATGTATCAGAGATTCACTATGAGCAGTACCATGCAAGGTGGCCTAACGGACCGCTTTTAAATTAAGCCCAAACCGACCAATGAATTCGCCCGTAGCGCTCGGGAACGCGACATCCACAAGTGAACAGCCGAGTGGGAATCGAGACACTACTACAATGTAGTTGAGAACTACTCAGATCGGGATCATCTCGTTCAAGCTTTACTCGTGACCTGCTCATGTCACGCCAACTCGCAGAAACCAAGCTCTCGGTCATCTCGAGCTGCAAGGAACCTACGGGCGCTAGCAGGCGCCAGGGCGCACACACCATTTCGACATCTTGCGACAGCTCCCTCGATCCCCTAATTTTCAGGCACCAACAATGTTGTTCACCAGGCACCATTTCTCGGTGGCATCACAAAGGAAACGTCGGGCAAGACAAGGTCGGCGAATGCGTCTGAAATAGCATGTACCACGCAGATTTTGCATCATGCAATTTTCCTTTGCGGCGGTAGCATTTTGCCTTCCATGTCAGCAGGAGCAAGCACACTAGCCTACCCGTTGGCACTGTCAGCGTTAGGTCTGTGGCAACGATGAATTCGAATCGGGCAGCGCATGTGCAGATGCCTTCATCGCATGCACCTCTTCTTCCTATAACCTGATCCCAAAGTGCTTCTCCAACGCCTCCACGCGCTCGCGCTCGCTCTGGAGCGCGCCACGGCGTCCTCTTCGCCACGCATGCTTCGCCTGACGCGATCGTTGACCAGCGACAGGGTCCCCGAGGCGCCGTCGCAGATTCGGGAGAAGAAGAAGCTCTGCGCCACCACGATGCGTATGAACGGGCACGCATGCACCTGCAGCGTATAATGGTTGAGCACGTCGAAGTCCGAAGCAAAGTGCTCGGCGTCGGCAAACGCGTACGTTTCTTTTCACGGTCAGCCCTCGCCGACACAACGCGTGGAGTAGATCTAGAAGGGCTTGCTAGAGGCCTCCAGCGCGAGGTTTTTCTTTTCTATTTCAACTTCAAGTTCCTGGCCCGTAAGGTCAACCGCCGTCTGCCTAGATCGGAGCAGCAGCGGCCTCATGGGCCCTGCGCGCCGCAGCCGACGCCGACGAGGAAGCGCTCGCCGTCGATGAAGAATGATGCTCATGTGGCTCCTACAGACCCCAGACTGCTCAGCTTTCATGGGTTCCACCACACAAGCTGTAGTCCGTCGCGTTGGGAAATGAGGTGATGTAGAATTCCATTGTTCGCCATATATCGAGACCTTCGCTGGTCGGCCTCTGGTTGCGCATCCTGCATCCAACGGCAGTGGTTGAAAAGCCCACGCTGTGCATGATGTGCTGGAAAAAGACGCGGAGCTCAAAACAGTAGCCGCCGCGATGCCGGGCCACCATCTTGTCAAACAGCGCGTCCGGGTCCAACAAGCCGCAGTTGTCCGTTGAATAGTGCAGAGACAGCTTGTTGTGCGTGATGCGTGCGAGTTGACACCTGACCAGCACATCAAAGAAGCCACGCACATTGCGCTGGAGCAGCGTTCCCCAATTGGCGAACGAGACGAAAAAAAAAAGCGCTTGAGCTGATCTCGGCTGTAGACGGACCGTTTTTGTATAGTGCCGCGGCAGAATGTGTGCTCATTCTGCGGCAACTGGTGTCCGTCATGTTTTCTTCCACGTCGAGGTTTTCGTCTGAGTCGGTTTGGACCTTGACTGTGGCACCATTGAAACAGAGAGAGTCGGCAACCGCCATTACAAGCTCACCCCGCGCATACTTATTGGCAGTGACCGTCAACCTTGCATTAGGTAATGCCTAGGCGCCTCTACAATTTACCTTTCTTCGTCCTTCCATTGTTCTAGCTTTGAGGAAGTCCTTGCTTTGCCAAATGGCAGAGGTTGGAAGCCACTCGCTGCTTTTTCGCATGGCATGGTACCACGCTGAGAATAGATTCCGACGCTCCCGCGAAACTGATAGGAAGCCCGAGGGCTTGGAGTGACAAGAAGCCCCCGACTTATTGGCAAATACGAGATGGGATCCGCCCCGTCGCGTGCCGAAAGGTCCGGCGCCGCGCGTCAGGTCCGGTGTAGCAGTAGAATAACAACTCGGGCGCAGGAAAGACGCATCGATAGGTGTTCCGTACGGGAGTATAATATACACGATGCTGATGAGTGCTAGATTCTGCAAAGGGGCCAGGGAGGGGGAAGTAAGACGACAACCAGGGCGCAGGCTGGGCGGTGCGGAAGCAGTCGTCTCAGGCATGACCATCACAGCGTATGCGTATCAGGCCGGGGGCGGCTATGCTGCTGATGGTGAAGTTTTGTGGTGTCCACGTCGCTGTGAAACTCGAGGGAGCAAATAGTCGAGACCTCGCCAATCAAGGGTCATATTCAATCGTCCATTGATCAACAACAGCAGGAGCCGCAAAAGGTGTACCGCGCGAGCCACCGCCAAAAGTACCCTAGCTTTGGTGACATGGGCAGCAGCTCTATTTACGACGTGGTTCGTTCTGAACAGACAATGGGTACGTCCGGAGCATGGCTGCGCCTACCAGGAACGCAAAGAATTAAAATGGCGACTGTGAAAATTTGCTCTGCAGCCCAGTATAAAAATTCGTGGCTGGTCAACGAGTCGGGCATATCGTCTGGCGGCGGCGGTTTACTGCGCACGTCACATCCGAAACGTCATCCTTTGGGATTCGATACGCCGATATGCTGCTCATCTCAATCGAAGCCTATCCACAGCAGCGGTGATTCCATCCGAATTTGCATGTCAATTCTGGGGCGGGTGCTGGCTGGACCCCTTTCTCCCTCCCCCGTGACGCGCGTTTACAGATGAAGGCTGGGCACGGCTGGGCGCTGGGCGCTGGGGATCCGGTCTCAGCAGTGTGCGAGAAGGCTCCACGAGGAAGGCTGTGCAGAGATGCTGATTGATGCGACGCCCGTTTCGCTGGTGGACGACGGTGGACGGGTGGACGGAGCTACCTATTTTTAGCGGCCTCTGCAGACCTGTTGCGTGCCTCATCGCCACTCATGTGCCGCCGGCTCAGGCACACATGTACTGACTGACAACTGAAGCAAGCCGGTAACTGCAAAGAAAGGATGGCAGAAACCTCAGACATGCTCCACTCGATTCTCATCTCTACTGCTCGTTTGCCGTCTCTTCCATTGTCCTCTTTCTTGCCATTCATCTCTTCAATATCAATCGTCTTTTGCCTATAGATTTCATTCTGTCCAATCTATTCCTTTCCTCCCTTACGGTTCATATTTCTTTCATTCTGCGCTTGCAAGGTGCACTGCCCAGACGTCTATTCTACCTCGACTTTGTTGCGTGGCTGGTCCGAGACATCGTCGTCAGCGCTGCGAACCCTTGTTCGCCGTCTTTTTATTCTCCGTCGTCTCAATTTCTCACCAACTTTTTTTCCTTTTCTCTTGTTGCAAACTGTAGCCAAGATGCCATCATTACTTCGCACCGCATTCCTTGGCTTCGTCGCTGCAGCCGCTGCCGTCGGCGCCGTGCCGCAGGCCACCACGTCAGCAGTCGTGCCGACGCCCAGCACCAGCAGCACGCCCGCGGGCTCGTCCGGCTCCTCGGGCAAGCCGTGCAACAACTCGCCGACGCTCTGCGGACGCAAATACAACAACATTACGCACATGGGCGCTCACGACAGCGCCTTCCTCCGCGACGCGAGCACCGGCAACTCCATCTCGGGCAACCAGTTCAAAAACGCCACCGTCGCCCTCGACGCCGGCGTGCGCTTCCTCCAGGCGCAGGTGCACGACAAGAACGGCACCCTGCACCTCTGCCACAGCTCCTGCGATCTTCTCGACGCCGGCCCGCTGGCGGACTGGCTGGGGCTGATTGCCGACTGGATGAATGGCCACGCAAACGACGTCGTCACGATCCTGCTCGTCAACTCGGACAATGCCGCCGCCGCCACCCTCGGCGCCGCCTTTTCCGCCGCCGGGCTGGACAAGCTGGGCTACAAGCCCGCCTCGACGTCGGCCACCGGCGACTGGCCGACGCTGCAGTCCATGATTGACAAGGGCACGCGCCTCGTCGCCTTTGCCACCAACATTGACTACGCCCCGTCCGTCCCGTACCTGCTGCCCGAGTTTGACTTCATGTTTGAGACGCCGTTCGAGGTGACGGCGCCGACGGGCTTCAACTGCACGCTCGACCGCCCCGGCACCGCCAAGCTCAACAAGTCGCCGACGACGGCGCTGTCCATGAACTACCTCAGTCTCGTCAACCACTTTCAGTACCAGCAGCTGTTTGCCGGCATCCTCGCCCCCGACGTCGACTCCCTCAACGTCACCAACAGCCCCAACACTGCGGCCGCCGGCAACTTCGGCCGGCACGTCCAGCAGTGCAACTCGGAATGGGGCGCCCGTCCCAACTTTATGCTCGTCGACTTTTGGAACGTCGAGAACCCCATTGCCGCCGTCGACAAGGTCAATGGCCTCAGCGACATTACGGGCCGATCGTCTGTGAGCGACCAGCCGGGCACATCGTCCGATGCGCCCGTCAGCTACCGCAGCATCAGCGGCGGTCTTTTCATCTCGTTGGCCACTGCCATTGTCCTTGTAGCGTAAGAATATGCTGCTCGCAAACGGCGCAGCATATCACAATCTTTTTTTTTCTCTCTTGTTTGAAGCATTTAGCCTGGCGTATGGGGTCCCACAGTTTGTTTGACATGTTTCTCGGAATGTATCTTTGATAGATTAGATCTAGATCTCATTAGAATCATATTGGGTTTCTCTCTATCGTGAAAACTATGCGGGCTCTGGCTGTTGTCCTCTGTGATCTTGTAGAAGTTTGTAAGTCGACAGTGTGGAGGTCCCACCACCGTGACTAAATCGGTCGCCGCGGGTCCAGATCACTCAAGAACCACCATCGCCCATGCAACAACGACCTTTTCCACATTTGCCCTCCTCGACATCTCCCAGATTTCATCTCCATCATATACTCAACAATGGATTTCGCATCGATTGAAACGCCAGCTGCTTGCTACGCCGACTTTTGTCTGATACCCGTACGTTTTTTGCGTCATTTCTTTCTTGAGATACCCTCCGGCGACCATCTTTTGCACCACGTCAACCGTACAGAAAAGTAGGGGGAATCAAAAGGCTAACCCTTGCCTCGTCTCTGTCTTTACCTTAGGTTGGGACAGGAAAAATTTCCGTCGCCGAAGAAGTCGCCGACGTCCAGCGCGTTCTCCAGGCCAGCGGGCTCAAGTACACGATGCACTCTGCGGGCACCACTGTCGGTATGAGCAAATGCAGACACTCTCTTTGCATTTGAGACGCAATTTTTTTTGTCGAAACACACGGCATAAGAGCTTTTCTCCTTTTACCCAGCGATCCATGCTTGAGTGAGACAAGATACTGACTGCGGGAAAACAGAAGGTCCCTGGGACCAAGTCATGAGCGTCATTGGCAAGGCGCACACCGTTGTGCATCGTCGGGGCGTCTTTCGCGTGCAATCCTCCATGCGCGTCGGATCAAGGTACGGGCACCTTCTCAATTTATTGCGCCAACTAGGTCTCTCTTTGGCTTTTCTTCCTGCGTGTGCTCACCGGTATTCTACAGAACGGATAAGACGCAGACGGCAGCGGACAAGGTCAAGCGTGTCAACGATATCCTAGCTAGCGATGGGTAAGCGTCGCGGGCCTGTACATGTAGCAGATAAAATTAGTCGTTTTCACAGCCAAACGCACAAAAAAGTCGTTTACTCGGATCCTCTCGCATTGCTTCTTCGTACACTGACTGTCTCGTACACGTTACACTACTCGAGTCCAAATACAGGAATTTTTTTAAATTCCCCTAGCCCGGCAAGAAACAAAGCCACCCTTTCCGCCATCCGAGGTAGATCCCATCGCCCGACTGGCGCCTTGACCAAGGATCCGATCATAAGAGGTGAAAATCTCGTCTCTACCGCATAGTCATCTTCTTCTGGGCCTTGCGCTGCTCCTTGGCCTGCTCCTTTTCGAGATACTTCTTCTGAGCCTTGGCGTCGAGTCCCGCGAGCTCGGCATCGCGCTTGGCCTTTTTGGCCTTTTCCTTTTCGGCGGCGCGCTCCTCGGCGCGCTCCTCCTCGGCCGCCTTTTTGATCTGGTTGATCTTTTGCTCGCGGACGTTGCGGATCTTCTTGAGGACCTCGGCGCGGAAGTGGGCCTGGGCGACGAGCTGGTCGGGCAGGCGCAGCAGGTACTCAAAGAGCGGCACGTAGGCGTCGTAGTTGCCGTCAACGGGCAGGCTGTACTTGAGATGCAGGCGCTTGCGGGGCGTGGTCTCGTCGAGCGTCGTCGGGCTGTCGATCGGCTGGTCCGAGACGACGAGGTACTGGAAGTTGTCGCCGAGCGCGACAATGGCGGCGATGAGGTCGGCGGTGAGGAAGGTGTCGGTGACCTCGGCGCTCTCGCTCATGACGGTGAGCCACTCGGGCAGCTTCGAGTTGTCCTTGGTGACCGTCAGGGAGACGTCGTAGCGCTGGTCGCGGAGACGCTGCATGCGCGTCTTGTTGACCACAGCCCAGACAAAGCCGTCAAACTGGCTCTTGGAGTCGGGCACAGGCTCGCTCTCCTCGGCACCGCGGCGGCGGGGCACCGTCAAATTCTCCTTGCCGTCAAAGGGGTAGATGAGCACCTCGGCAATCTCCTCGGGCGCGGGGCCCATAGACTCGACGAGGAAGCTGCCAACCGTCTCGAAGAGGTACACGATGGGGTTGAACTTCTTGGTCAGGGTGATCTTAATGTCCATAAAGGCAATGTTCTTGCGGCCGGTCGCGTAGCTGGCAAACTCAAATAGTGACTTTTCCTTGAGCAGGGTGTCGGGATTGGCATCCTCGGCGATAGGTGCGCGGCCGTAGCCAACGAGCGCAAACTCATTTTGTAGGGCAGCGGCGTGGGCGCGCATCCATCTCCTGGCTTTGTTGCGGTTGGAAGCGGCACCAAAGAAGTGGAAGATGAAGATGAAGGCCGTCACGAGGAGAATGACGCCCTCGACCTTGAACTCGGACAGGGAGTGGCGCTCATGGATGTTGTACCACTTGGTAAATGGTCGACCGGTCGCAAGAGGAGTCGCGCCGCCAAGGGTGGCACCGGCAACGGGAGCTGGGTCGGGAGCAGAGGCGAAATCAGCAAAGTCTGGAGGTTGCTTCATGTTAGATTTTGAGGCGACGCGGATTCAATTGAGGGACGAATGCGTGGCAGCCTGCCAGAGGACGAAAAGACGCTATTTTGCGGACTTGTGTCGCTGTCGCTCTGTATGCAATTGCCATCGCATTGCTGATTGATCGATTGCGTACCTGAATCAGCCTTGGCTGTCGCCTCGCCTTGCTTGACACCGAGCACGTTCTTCAGAATGTCGGCCATGACTGCTGTGTTGGATGGCGATGGGATGAGGGCATGTACGAGTCGTGCAGGGGAGCTGAGAAGTTTGGGGCCAACGCTGTCCACGGGGCTCGCCATCAAATTAGGCATGGCGTGGCGTGGCAGCTTCTAAACCCTTCCCAACTCCACACTTTTCCCCAGCTCGGATGAACTCTTCATTGGCAAATACGGAGTAGAGTTGTTTATATGGATAGAAAAATAAAGTGTTGGCTTTTGGTAGTAATTGTTAATTATTTAACAAATGGCTTAAAATGCAAAAATCGCTCCAACGCCGCGAGTCCAAGCCACCAAAGAAAGTAAAATCAAAGAAGCCACCAGGCTATGCTAAAGCTCGCCGGCTAAAAATGCTAGACGAGTAGTCTGAAAAAGCGCCGGAGAAATGATTTGAGGGTTCAAAATGTAAAGGCGTAAAAGACACGCCCGAATATAGTTTGCGACTTCCTAGAAGCTGAAAAGTCCACTGCGGCGTTTACCGAGGGGATAGATCAAGAGCGCACTCAGAAACAGGCCAACGGCAATACCAATGGCAATCTGAATCATCGAGGCGGCTACATCAAACACGACCGTGCTCATTGCGTGTGTGGTCTCCGTCGGCGTCTCGGTGCTGTTGGAGTTTGTCAACATGTCGGCCGTTCTCAGTCCGCTCAGCAGGCCGCCAGTCGCCGCCAATCCTCCCGGCACCTGAACAAAGATGGCGGGGATGAGGGTGGCCGCCGCGACTCCGTGGCGGATGCGCGAGTAGAGATTGGCGAGCACACCGACGCAGAGCGCCCCGAGCGTGTTTGCAATCTGCGGACTCGCGACGAAGCGCACGCTGCTGAAGTAGTTGACAATGTAGCCGGAAAATGCAATGACGACCATGACGGGCATCTGGCGCCATTTGGCCTGGTACAGAATGCTGATGCAAATGATGAAGAGCGGCACGAATGCGAATGCGACATAGGGGCTCATGGGATCTGCGCACTGCGCTTTGGAAGTGGCATTCTTGTCAAAGATGCCCCAGAGTGACGCGCCGACGGTGATGCCGAAGCCGAGGAGCAGAGAGTAGATGATGGCGTAGACTATTCGAATCGACCCTGGCACAATGGCGCGAGCCTGTAGTTCGAGCGCAGAGCACACTATAAACTGTTAGAAAGGTGTGGCGGAAAGGTGTGGCAAAGGCGACGTACAAACTGAGTAACCAGGAAGCAGCATGACAATACCGCCCTGCGTAATGGCAGAGAAGCAAAACAGATTGCTGTTGGAGATGCTGCCAAAGGCACGTCCCATGAAGCTCACAATGACGGTTGCGCTGACTTCAAAGACGTTGCTGTACATGTTGGACTTGGGCGCCACAATCAGCTGCAGCGCTCCGACGAGACAGCCAAAGCAAAAGGCGAGGGGCAGGTCGATGAAGCGCGCCTTGAAGGAGAATGGCGCGGCCGTGGCGCTCGTGAGCCCGAAGATGAGCACGCGAGTCCACGGGTGGAACTTTTCGCGGGCGGCGATGATGGCCTCGATGCGCTCCGTGCCCTCCTCGACGCCAATGACGTCGTGCATGACCTCCTTGTAGACTTGGTGGACGTCCTTGAGCTTGCCGAGGTCGATGCCCTGAACGGTGCGCACGATGCGCACCTCGGTGGTGTGCGTCGACGTGTCGTCAAAGGAAATCACCATGCAGCCGGGCAGGTACAGAAACTGGCCCTCAATCTCCAGCACTCGCGCAGACATGCTCAGGTACTCCTCGAGACGGTGGGTCGGCGCGCCGTACAGCATGAGCGCGCGGCACAGCTTGATGATGTAGCCCTGTCGCGCGAGGATGCCCGCAATGTGCACCGCGATGCGCGTCTCCTCCTTTTGGTGGTGGTGGAAGAGCGAGTTGCTGCCCGCGCGCTTCGCCTTGGGCCGCTTCTTCTTGGGCGACGCCGAGCTCGACCCCACGCCGCCGGTGCCGCCGCCGCCGCCCGTGTTGGGGTTGGCCAGGCGCGTAGAGGCCTCGATGAGGTTGGCCAGCGTGTCCTGCGACCGGTTCTGCTCGTACCACTTTCGGCGGCTGGGCGTCGTGTGGCCCGACTCGGAGCCGGAGGTGTGGCCCGCCGACGAGGCCGAGATGTTGCGCTGGTGATGATGGCCCGGGCGCCGCGGCTGGCTCGCGTCCGAAGGCTTGTAGAGCTTGAGCAGCTGCGAGAGCACGCCGCCCCGGTAGTGCTTTGGCGTCGGCACCGAGACCACGCCGTCGTAGCCGCCGGCATTCCAGTCGTCCACCTCCATGGTGTGGCTGGCCGTCGCCGCCTGCTCCTCGGGGTCGACCACGGTCACGTCGTCGGACGTCTTTTCCTGCCTCCGCATGGTGTGCGAGCGGACGAGGTCGTAGGCTTCATCGTTTTGGTTCTTGGGGGGCTCCGCGAGTTGTTGTAGGAGCTGCCACTGGTCGCCGTCGCCAGACTCTGAGCGCGCGTGGCCCATGTCCTGAAGAGGAATGCTGCCGTCGCTGGGGAATGGCACCACGTCACCGTCGACGCTGGCCGGATGAGACTCGAACGAGTTGCGCGAGGGCGTGGGCGACCCGCGCTGCAGCTTGTCAGCCACCTTCTTCGCCCGTTCCTGGGCGGCAGCGGCCGAGATCTGCTTCTCGGACGCCTCATCGACAAAGTTGCCGCTGGCTTCCTGCTTGCTGGCTGCTGCAGCCGCGGCAGCCTCCCGCGCAAAGTAGTCCGACGTCGGGATCGAGCCGGAGGAATGGTTGCGCAGCGCAGACGGCCGCGGCGGCGCCGGGGCGCTGCGTCGCTCGGGTCCTGTCTGCGGCACGCTGGGCGTGATTGGCGGGCGAAGATGGGCGCCGGCGGTGCTGTTGAAGCGCACGCGGCCCTTTTCCTTCTTCACGGCGGCAGCGACGGCGGCCTCAGGCGATGTGATCTCGGGAGAGGTGGATTGGAACTCGGCGGCGGGGGCTGTGGTCGGTCTAGGCCAGTCCTCGACATTCTGAGACGTTGTTGTCTCTGGAGGCGCGGTTGACCCAGCGGGCCAATCGCTGTAGACGGGTTGGTGGTGAGCAAAGTCTTCGTACTTGGGTCGGCTCTCAGAGCCTGGGTCCGGGTCCTCCGGCGTGGTCGAGGCGCCGGACTCTTCCATCGCAGCAACGGCAGCAGGGATGCGGCAGAGCAGCAACCAACAACGAAGGCGCAAAAGTATGTATGAATATGGATATGGGAAAAAATGTGAAAATTCGGACACACACGATACAAGCCAGGAAAGGCGGCGGATGCATCCAACAGCTTATTAACTAAATGCTCAGCCCCTCCTCCAGAGCCGAGCGCGGACATGTCCTTCTATAAGTCCACAAAACTTTAGTCCACGATTCGTGGTGGGTGGGGTGTAGCGGCCATTGCAGCATCGGCACGGCGGCGAATTTCCCATCAGGCACCTCTAGCAACCTTGTCGCCCTTTGCCCATGGCCGGTCAGGCAGAGAGACGCACAATAGACTCAAAGGCAACGAACCACAGGACTCGGTGGGTTTTCTCGTGCTCTGATGCACACGAGACCGCTCGCGATCCATGTGTCTGCGAGCACGCACGGTGCCAGTAATTCCCGGTCATGACCCAGCGTCCAGCAAGGTCCCTGGAAGTCGAGACCGTTACGTGGAGATCCGAATCCATCTCGAGGGCGAGTCAGAATTAAGGTAGGACGCTTGTGGCCACTCTCGGAGTTGCACTACGGCACAACGGCATTACTCTGACGTCAAGTGGATAAAGTGTGTTCTTGGAACAAAAAAAATCACGGCACGTTGTCGTAAGCCTGCCTTTATTGTGCCTTGGTTCATCATGCAGCAATTGTCAACAGTTGCCCTTTTGCGGAAATAGTGCTACTTGGCAACCACTCGCGAGATGTCGTGATGCATTGACAGTATGTTGATTCCCCTTACATACACTGGCAAGAGTTACCCCTTGGCCGGCAGAGGCAATCCCGAGGCCAGCAATCCGTCCTCGATTGCTCATGTTCAACTAATAAAGGAAACGCGGGGACGCAGGGTCTTTCCGATCACGTTGCCGACCAGTCGGAAAGACTGTCACCAGATAGTTTTAGTGGTCCAGTAGTGGTTCGGTGGCGCTCCAGCGACCAATACACGCCAGACCCAATTGTCACCTATAAATCGTTCAATGACTGACAACAGAAGGCAGGCCCGTCTGTGATGTCAGCAGTCTTGTTCCCGTCTGCTGCAATGGAAGACGAATCATGAGTGAAAAACTAGAACCTTGTTACAACCCTGATGGGCTATAGCTTATTCGATTGCCAGTGAGCTTTGCACTGGCATATTTTATCTATTCTCGCTAGTTAGTATATCCATGCCGGAATTGAGTTTCTACATCCACTTGCCAGTACCCTACACAAATAGGGTAACAAAAATCCAGTATGTGGACCACGAGAAAAATCGTCAAGGGGTCGGAAAATTAAGTGAGCATGGATGAAGTGGTTTTTGCAAATTATAACGTTCGTTGATGCCCGAGATAATTTCCAAGGTTCGCCCAATCCAGTCTGTATGGGCATCCCCTATGAAGCAGGGCCTTGATTTCCGGCAGCTCGATGAGTTTCACAAATATCAATATCGCGATCTATTATCGAGACAGAAGCCTCAATCTCTGCAGTCATCTCAAGTCTTTCAAGCTGAACTTGTATTTAGGAATTAGTTAGTTACAACATAGCGACTAATTGTGCGCGAGCAGTCGCGCTTGCGGCTTGACAGATCACCCACCACAGTCATGGTTGCCGGGCCAACCGCCCATTGGTCACCTTGGCTCGCAAAGCCAAACAGGGCCAATGTTCAAGGATCTTGTAGGATAAAAGCATCAAGACGACAAAATGCCGCGAAAAGCCACATACGGCAAGCAATCAAAGGCATCGAAAGCTGAAAGGCTTTTTGCCGAACTGCCCCAAAGCCCGGTGCGCAAGCCGCCGACCAGAAAAGCCGCCAGCACAGCAAAGCACAATGAACCAGTCACCGTGAAGGATCTGGCCGGACAGCTCTCTGAGATTCGGATCCGAGAAGAAGCCACAGATATTTGCGAAGCATCAAGGTTGGCAAGGAAGCTATCGAATATCGCCAAATCAAAGGAGCTAGAGGTGCCAAATGATCCTGAAGAAATTACACCACCTACCAGCGACATAGAGGATAGTCGTCACTCAGAGGATGAAACGCAATTCGAAGAAGACAGCTCTGCCGAAACAACTCTCCGAGTATTGTCATGGGAGGACGTATGTCCCCACGGTGATCGCATAGAAAAGATCGCCGAGGCCTCCTACGCCGAGGTCTACCGCGTTACCAACGACCGCGGCACCAGCATCATCAAGGTCATCCGCCTACACTCACCCATCAAGGCGAAAACCAAGGCACAGGAGCGATCAAAGCTCGTTGACGAGCAGCCGCACGCCGAGGAGGACATTAACGGCGAGCTGCAAATATCCGAGTGGCTCGCCGATATTCCCGGATTTGTTGTGTATAAGGAGCGATATGTTGTGCAGGGCAAGGCCACAAGGCAGCTGCTAGAGACGCACCAAGTATTTCAACGACGGATGAAGCGGCAGGATCCAGGCCGCGCCCAATTCTATCCTTCCCCGAGTCGCTACCTGGACGAGACGCGTTTTCTCGTCGTGGAGCTGGGGGACGCGGGCATTGCGCTCGAGGACTGGAAGCCGACCACGGAGAGCCAGCTGTGGGATATATTTTTCTTAGTGGCGGTCGCACTCGCGCGAGCCGAAGATTTAGCCATGTTTGAGGTTCGTGATGCTCTACTTGCGGCGGCATACTCGCGGCGAAAGAAGATACGCTGACTGTAATTCAACAGCACCGAGATCTTCACGAGGGCAATTTATGCATACGGCAGGTTCACGAGCCACGCTCGAGGCCTTCTGATTCTGAAGGTCAATTTTATGGTTTCTCAGGTCTGGACATTACCATTCTGGACTATGGCCTGTCAAGAGCAGAAGATTTGTCCATTGACTTCGCGGTTCCCGTCTCGAATGACCTGGAGAAAGACCTGAGCTTCTTCACAAGTACGCACGCGCCTCAGTGTAACGTCTATAGACAGATGAGATCATTCCTGCTGCGCGCCGATCGCGTTTGCCTGCCTCCGACGGAGCACACAACACCCTACGCAAAGGGGATCGACGGGCCTCTATCGTGGGACGTCTTTGCGCCGTACACAAATGTGCTGTGGTTGGCATACCTGTACTCGTATCTCGTGGGCAACTTTAAAGGCGAGAAGAAGGAACTCAAAAACTTTCGCTACACAACGCAAGAACTATGGAACTATCTCAACCCCGACGCTAGCGACGACGTGCCGTGCTTTAGCTGTGCGGCAGACGTGGTCGGCTTTGGCGTAGAGGCTGGCTGGATTGCCGAGTCGCAGCTGGCCGGCTCTGGACACTCGATTGTCGAGCATGAGGAAAGTATCATACTCTCACGAGATTGCGATGAAGAAGATACGGCGTCTCTAAGACGATCGCCAAGGAGAAGCCAGTATCGTCAAAGTACTACAACGTAGCGCGGCGGCCAGTACGGCTGAATATGTACACCATGTTGTTAGCATTGCGGAGTTTGGATGGGGTGCCTGTATTTGCGGCGCTTAGCACCACGCGGTGGTCATTTGATCATCGTTTGTATATCTAAATTTGCGCATTTAAAGATAGGGATAAATTATACAGTGTGAAGCTCGCCTGTACCGCCTGTTGTCAGTCTGCCGCAAAGGGTCGTAAACATACCTCGAGATCGAACGCTGTCATGTCAGTACTGCATAGAAGGGTAGCAGGAAAGGAAGAAGAAGAGAAGAACGCAGAGCACTCAGAGAATCAGATAATAGTACTCTACACAAGAGTTCTGAGAATTATTCACTGATTATTGTCGAACCCCTGCCCGACTACGTGGATTGTGCTAGTCTAGCATGGTGGGCCGACAAATACTGACCGTGTCAGCGAGTCGGTAGGAGGTATTTGCAAGATGCGGGACTACGATGAACTCTAACTTAGGACATTAATCTGGGAATTGTGAACCGAGTTGTAGATCTGCGCACCTCAAGAAGCTATGTAAGCAGGTTTCACAACGCCAATTGTTAGTGCGGTGAGCGGGGCGCCACGGTGTGACCGCAACGGCCCATGCCACAACGATACACACGGAGACTGTCTGCCGCATCAAGGTTTGCCTCGTTACCACGCAAGAATCTTAAAGGTTTTCTGGGGAAAATGATACAGATTCCGACGTGAGGTATGGAGGACCAGACGGACACAATTGATGCTCTTTTGCAGTGG
Organism: Akanthomyces uredinophilus; assembly: GCA_030778065.1. Taxonomy (NCBI): domain Eukaryota; kingdom Fungi; phylum Ascomycota; class Sordariomycetes; order Hypocreales; family Cordycipitaceae; genus Akanthomyces; species Akanthomyces uredinophilus. The sequence continues at coordinate 114,043 of JAPFRW010000070.1, read as the reverse complement.
GCCACTGATCAAGGCGTCGTGCTTGATGGTGTCCGACCAAGCAGCATCCCAGGTCGTGGACTGGGCATGGTGGCCACTCGCGTAATCCACGTACGGAACAAGCCTTGCGCTTCCTAGCTTGAATCTTCTGACATTGTGACAGAAAGGAGATGTCGTCATGTCAGTTCCAACGCCGGCTATACGAAGTCGACACACGCTGCCAAAAGCCCTCATGGTCAAAGTGCCAGCCAACATGACGCTGCACGGGCTGTTGGCAGCAGATCTCTTGCTGCACCCTCCTAGCTCGCGAGTCTGGGGCAAGCTGGTGCCGTCTGTTGGTGATTTCGAAAGCAGCACGCCGTTTTTCTGGTCAGAGAAGCTCCAGCAGCTTTTACCCCCGGAAGCAAAGAACTTGCTGCGCAACCAACAGAGAAAGTTTCGGCAAGACTGGAACAATGCCACGGAAGCGTATCCTAACATGGCAAAGAAAGACTATCTCTATTCGTGGTTCCTCGTAGGCACGCGATCCTTTTACTACGAAATCCAGGAAACCCTCAGCTACCCGTGGCATGACCGCCTGGCACTGCTCCCCGTGGCAGACATGTTCAACCATGCGAGCGCGGGCTGCGTGGTAGCGTTTTCAACCGAAGCTTATGATATAACCGCGGACCGGGAGTATCAGAAAGGCGAAGAAGTTTACACGTCTTATGGCGCGCATTCCAACGATTTTTTGCTGGCAGAATATGGGTTTGTGCTGGCGGACAATCCCAACGATCAGCTCTGCTTGGACAGCATACTGTTGGCCAAATTGCAAACGGAGCATAAAGTGGCACTGTCGGAGAGAGGTTTACTGGGGGACTTCATGATGCGGGCAGATTCGACGCCATCAGACAGAGCCTGGATTGCGATGAGAGGGCTTGCCGGTACCGTGCCGCAGTGGGACGACTGGATCGACGATGAGGAGGACGCTCATGGGACCCTGGCCAAGGCACGCGCGATGCTGCCGGGGGTGCTCGACGAGCTTCGCGGGGAGATTGAGGACCATCGGCGCAGGATCGCGGAAGCGCGAGACGAGGCCAATGCGGCAAGGATGGACATGTTGATGCAGCGGTGGAATCAGATAGATGAGCTGGCGCAGTCCCTTGGTAGAGCAGCTGCCACCACCACCACCACCACCACCACCGAGGGCATAACGAATGCAAACGGGCAATACAGCAGCTGATGGCCAGCAGACACAGGTGGCACGACTGTCTTGGCTGGAATGCATTGGTGCTAATAATATCATTACGAAAGCTGGCGTCCATGTATGCATTGATGTGGCAGCGCCCTTTCTAGAAGAGGAGTCTAATCTCCGTGGCCTGGGGCGAGTGGGTTGGGCTGGACGCTGAGAGGATGACAGGTGCGCATCAAGTCGGCAGAAGTGTTTGGATAGCGGAGGTTGGAGAGCAACCTGCATTTCTGTGTAGCCGATGCCGAGAAAAAAGGTAGCTCGCTAACGCACGACAGCAGACTTTATCAGGCAAAGAAAACAAGCTTGTTGCATATGCTCTCTCCGGCTAGCGGCCTCGGCCGACCCGCTGCAGCGCACCAACAACCCCTGTGCCCCTGCCTCGCAGGCCGCCAACAAGAGCGCTGTAGCAGTACCCCTCGGGCGGCCTAAAGCGCGAGGTTACAGGCGGTCGGCACGCTGTGCCTAATAATCTTCTTCAGCGCCGCCTCGGCGGTGGCCGAGAACTGTCGAGACCTGCCGAGGCTAAACGTCTGCACCAGCTGCAGCCCGAAGACACCGTTCTCCACCACGCCTCTTTTCTGCCTGCGAAAAGGGCCGCCAGCACATGTTCGCCGGATCAAGTGCGCGTGCCCGTTCCCATCCACCACCTTTCCGTAATAATCGGAGCTTCTCCTCAACAAAGCTGGGGAAGCACTTCCTTCTCCTCCTTTAACAAATCTCCATTGGCGTATTTTTTCCCCTTCCTTTGGAATCCATTGTGCAGCTGCAGTTCCCCAATGCGTGGGATGCAAACCACCGTCGCTTGTCTGCCGTAAGCCCGTTCGACCGCCTCTGCCGAACCACCCAACCACCCGCCCTCGGCATCCTCGCTCCCTTAAGCGAGAGCGCAACAGCACCACCAAGGCCCGCCGCCCTCGCGTTCGCGTCGAACAGCGGAGCTTGCGGTGCTACTTGTACCGTCCTGCGTGCGTGAATGTCGAACGTCTAGTCGCCAGTTCCCTCGCCCATCATGTCCTTTGACGGCTCCTACCCTCCGTCGCTCAGCCCGACGGCCACGGCCAAGAGCAGCGACACCTTTGGCCGCTCCCTTCTCTCGCCATCCATTTCGTCCTTTTCCTCGCCCGCCGCACAGCGCCAGACGTCTCAGATTTCCAAGACATACCGGCAAGCCTCAACTCTATTCCTGACGCGTCGTCTACCCGAGGCCCTAAGCACGCTGCTGCCGCTCATCACACCACCCTCCGACGGCGAGCCCACGCCGGTATCTGCCGCCTCGCGCACAACGAGGGTCAAGGTGTGGAGCCTGTACCTCACCACGCTCAATGCCATTGTGGAGATGGAACCCGAGGAGGGCAAGTCTGCCTTTGGCACGCAGGAATGGAGGGCCTTGTGCGCCAAGGTCCGCGAGGGCACCGTCTGGGAGGACGTCGTTAGGAATGGATACCACGGGTCCGAGGGCGATGTCGACTCAGAGGTTGTCATTAACCTGTAAGTTGTGCCGCGCTATACGCGTCTGCCTCCAACCCGGTGTTCTCTGCCCGGCTTGAACTAACCGAAAAACTGCCCATCGATACACAGAGCTACCCTCCTACTTGCCCATGCCCAGAACCAGACTCTCAACCAAAAGAAACTAGAGACATATCTCGCCACATGCAACGCGCCCAACTTGGATTTCGGAAACAGGCTCAACGGGGGTCGCTCCCCAGGGCCTCGCATGAGTCGGTACGCCTCGCCGGCCAAGGGAACCAGCGGTACAGACACGCCAAGGGATCTCAATGCCCGCGTCAAAATCCTCGAGCTGTACACGCTGCATGTTCTGCTCCGCAACAACGAGTGGGATTACGCGCGCGAGTTCATCTGCGTCAGCGCCGTCCTCGACGACGAGAGGCGCGAGGCCTTCCTCCAAGCCCTGCAGAGCCTCCAGGAAGAGCAGCAGGAGAAGGACCGTCAGGAGCGTGAGGAGCGCCAACGGCAAGAAGACCGGCTGCGAAGGGACCTTGACGAGGCTCGTCGACTGCGCGAAGCGAGCGAGGAGCGCGAGAGACGGCGTCTCGACGAAGAAAAGGCCCGCAAAGAAGCGAGCGAGACCGACTATGGCGTCGAGTCAAGTCCGAGCCCAAGCCCGCGACGAGCGCCGAGACCATCCTCGAGCTCGATATCTCGGCCTGCGGGTGGTAGAAGCGGCCCCGGCCAAACGCCCACCCTCACCGCGCGTGCCAGTGCCGTCTTCGGCCGCATGAAGATTGTCATTGAGCAAATCGCCCAGACACTCAACAGCAATCCCGTGATTGTTCTGAGAATGCTCGGATTCATCGTCAGCCTGCTCATCATGCTGGGCCACAAAGGCCTCCGACAGCGCCTGCAGCGTCTGCTCGGTGCGTCGTGGGCCAAGGTCGCCGCCACAGCAGGCATGGGAACCAAGGTCAGCTACATCTAAGATGGATCTTGGCGATCCATTCTCGTGCATCTATTGTACAATACCACATATTTTGTCACTGCATCCTTTTTGGAGTTCATCGCGGGTATCATCTTTTTTGTTGGAATTATTTAACGCTTTCCTTTGTCTCAATAATGACCAAGACACTTTGCCGAGTACAAGGAACTGCAGCTTGCGAGGGAACAAGTTGCGTATTAAATCAGAATATAACTTTTTAAACACTATTTTGCTCTGAGCGTAATGTTCCACTGTCTATGTAGTAGCAAAATGCCACGGTTATATTCTTTGCCCAAACGCCGCCAACTCCAACCCATGTGAGAAGCAAAATAGACATGTAATAGTGTATTTTCTTTTTATCATCTTGATCACTAGCAATATACCACGAAGCGTGCCCCGACCCGGGCCTCTCCGTGGTTAGTAATTCGGTTGACGGTTCGTCTTTTTCTGGTAGAACAACTGCAGAAGGAACCAGGTCAGCAAAACGTCCAAGCAACGGCAGCAAGACGGACAGAGAGGAATGACGTACATCTGTTCTCGAACTACCCAGGTTGATAATCTTGGGGCATCCATCGCGGTCCTTTTCGAGCCGCGTGCATTCGAAGCAGTAGAACGCATCCGAGATGCCCTCGCCGCCGCAGACGGCGCACTTGTTCTGGTAGTTGCCGAAGCTGCACTCGTCGCAGATGCGCACGAGCGTCGTCGGCCGGACGTACGAGTCGCACACGGGGCACTTGCCGTCGCACTTGTCGCAGAGGCGCCCGATGGCGATGCCGGGCTGCTTGCGGCACATGACGAGATCGCTGAGAGGTGGCAAAAGACGGGGTTAGCAACGTGCTGAGGGTTGCAAGGGTTGCGGGCGGACTCACGGGTGATGGCGCGACATTTTGACGGCTCAGATGCGAGGCTCTTTTTGACTGACGAGAAATCCACGGCAAAAGGGTATCGTGGCCGAGGTTGGAGGGAGCAAAAAGGGCCGTCGCTGGAAAAATAAAGGTCTGTCGCAAATGTAGGTAGCTGGTGTCGCCTGAGCTGTTATGCATGGTAGATTTCTCAGCCTCTTCGGCTGCCTGCTAGAAGGGACCTTGGCGGTTGGCCAATCACAGACGGGGGGCGCGAGCTTGAAGGCAGCAGCGACAGAAACGCCAACTTAGCGGGAACCACTAATAACGTCCACTGTACGGCCTGTCTTTAGGTGCTAATTTGGCCCTGCGAAATTGGTCGCCCACCGACGACACTCTTTTCTGCCGCTTCTGGACGACATTGCCATCTGCGCTGTCGCAGCTAAATGTACGATAATGTTGTGGGAAAGCCATTGATACTTGCGCAGTCTCTAAAGGGAACTCGATAAGTACAGAATACTCCCGCGCCAACTGCGAGTTGTGGAACAATGGCGTCGTCAGAAGCGTAAGTACTGCGTGTCGCAGAACGTGGACATAGGACCGTTTTACTGACTCGAGTTCTACAGCATGGCGACTGCGGAAATGCAAGCCGAGGCCGAAGACATGATGGAAATCACAAATACCCGTGATGCGCATCCATTGAAGCGCAGAGCATCGCCCGAACCCGAGTACCGCGACGAGATACCAAAACGAAGCCGATATGACTCGGATGAGGATGATCGAGACCGCACAAGACGACGGTCACGATCACCGTCCTTCCATAGAGATCGCTTTGTTGCGGAAGAGCCTGCTCCGGAGAGGCGCCCGCCCGTCGCCACGCAAGAGGACAAGAAACGTGGAAAGCGTTTGTTCGGAGGTCTGCTAAACACACTCAACCAGGGGCCCAGCAGCTCCCAGCAGAAGCGTCGGCAAGAGATCGAAAAGCGACAAAAGGAGCGCATGGAGAAGCAAGCTACGGAGGATGGACAGCGACGGGCCGAGAGGCTTGCGCAGCTACGGACTGTGCGCATCAGAGAGCAAATCGTCCTAGACGAGGAAGTCGTATGTGGCTGCTTGACAAGGCTTCTGGCGGCTGACAGGCTAACAAGTCGCGACACAGATGCGAAACCGACACATAAAGAAGCTCGCGCTGGCGAGATATCTTACAACCAGAACCGAGCCCAGGATTGTAGGTTTGCCCACGTGCACCTTTACGTGCTGACCCTGAGCTAATCGCCCGCTGCAGTACTACCTCCCTTGGCAATGCACCGACGAAGAGCAGGACATTATAGATGAACAGAGGAAAAAGGCCAGGGAACTTGTGCAGCGCGAGGAGAGCGAGTTTGAAAAACGCCGAAAATGGTATGCTGAACGACACGGTGCGGCTGTAAGACAAAGACCGCCGTCGCCGCCGCGGGAGCAGCCACGGCCACAGACAGCTAGCCCTCCGCCCGCCGATACGGCCGTCGCCGCATCTCCAATGAAGGTGGACGATGACACAAGCGTTCAAGAAGAGAACACACCGCATGATGGACACGATTACGCCGGGGACATTGTGGAACATGATGGGGAAGACATGGTGATATATTGATAGTGCACGACCTAGTGCCAAGATGATATGCAGGACACGCGTGGCGAAGCACCTCGATACTGGCTCAAAATAAAACTCAAAGCTTATATATTGATTCGTATTCGCATGAAATTGGCTTTTGTCCCGCTCTACTAATAGAGCTTTCTAGCCATGGAGGGGCGCGAAGCTTGATCAAGTTTTATGGGCCGCAGAGCTGTCGGGTTTTGTGAGCCAACGTCATTGTTGCACGGCTTTTGCACTTTCAAAGAGTACATGGCAAACCAAACAAATCAGCACGAGCACGGATCATAAAATCTGCTGGTCTAGACTTGAATCTGACAAAGTATTGGCGCCACAGCATTACGTACGGCGCGCGTCTCAATCTGATTACGTGCCGAGGCACCGGACAAGGGTCTGCGAGGCGGTATTCAACTCAAAAGTCCGATTCCTGTCTGCACTAACACACCCCGCCTTACCCATTGAGTTGCATTTGTTGCGGGCTCTCGAGTGTTGGCAGACAGGTTTTATAGACTCTTTGTTTTTTGAAGCTCCATTTCTACATATATAGCGGCGTTGGTAGCTTCATTCCGGCTTGTTTCGTCCCATCTTCTCCCTTCTCCAGCACACTTGCTCGAAAACGCCTGCCACCATGGACACGAGCAAACTCAAGCCCAACGACCCACGGGTCACGAGCCACTACGAGACCATCCGTGGCAAGAAATACCACTACATTGTTGGCGAGCCCCAGGGTGCCAAGGTCGGCACCATGCTGCTCGTGCACGGCTTCCCGGACCTGGGCTTCGGCTGGCGCGCGCAGGTGCCCTACTTCATGGCCCGCGGCTACCAGGTGATTGTCCCCGACAACGTCGGCTACGCGCGGACCGATGCCCCGGCCGACCTGAGCCAGTACACCTTCAAGAGCACCACGGCCGACCTGGCGGAGCTGGCGCGCAAGTACGTCGGCGCCGACGGGCAGATTGTGCTGGGCGGCCACGACTGGGGCGGCCTGGTCGCCTGGCGCATGGTTGACCGGTACCCGGAGCTGGTGCGGCGGGCCTTTGTCGTGTGCACGCCGTACATGAAGCCGGCCGCCCAGTACACGCCGCTCGAGGACCTCATCAAGGCGGGCATCCTGACCAACTTTACGTACCAGCTGCAGTTTCACGGGCCCGACGTCGAGACGCGGATCCAGGGCCGCGACCGCATCCGCGCGCTGCTCAACGCCATGTTTGGCGGCCAGGGCCCCAGCGGCGAGGTCGGCTTCCGCGTGAGCCAGGGCGTCCTCTTTGACAGCCTCGACGGCCTGGGCCCGTCGCCGCTGCTGTCGCCCGCCGAGCTCGACTTTTACGCCGACGAGTACGCGCGCCAGGCCGCGCCCGAGATGCGCGGCCCGCTCAACTGGTACCGCACGCGCAGGCTCAACTTTGAGGCCGACGAGGAGCTGGCGGCCGCGCCCGGCGGGCAGGCCAAGGTCAAGGTGCCGTCGCTCTTCATCGCCGCCAGCAAGGACGCGGCGCTGCCGCCGGCCCTGTCGCAGTCGATGGACGAGCAGTTTGAGGACCTCACACGGGCAGAGGTGGATGCCAGCCACTGGGCGCTGGTCGAGAAGGCGGATGAGGTCAACAGCATCGTGAGTGAGTGGCTGGACAAGAAGACGCCTTCCAAGGCATCGCTGTAGATGGCTCCTGGAGAAATGTCACGACAGTGCCGCAAATGAATGACCAAATGAATAATAATAAAAAAATGAGCTATCAAATCGGCTCTAGCTCTGGTGAATGCTCTTGGAAGCTCTTTGTGTAGTCGAATGTGGTCTCGTTATATAGACATGAATATTTGTCAAATCGTGTACGTATATATGGCTATCCAAAGCGACGGACGAATAACCTCCGTTTTGGCTTGTCGCGTCTTGACCTCAATCCCTCACTGTCCACAATGGAATGCAGCTCGCGAGTTTCAAGTCGCACACTGGCAATCCTCAGCAGCCAATGCTGTCAGCTCCAGGCGGGAACGTGGCAAGAAGGTGTGGCTCAACAGCCACCAGCGGCTGGCTGTCTGCGACTTGAAAAAGCCCCAACCTGTCCCTGGAACAGGCTTTCAATTAGTTCCTTCCAGCAACCCCAAGTCCCCTAAATGCTGTACCCACAGCGCTGATAATAAAAATCACAAGCAAGGACGGGTAGAACAAATACGAGGGGCCACGAAAAGCAACAGAGGTGAGAGCCAGCCCCTTTCAAGTGTGGCTGGAGCCGCTGGACACTTCGTGTTATGGAGAGAGGCGGGCCTGTCAATCTCGCTCAATTTATCTTTTTTTTTTTTTTTTGACAGCTGGACAAAGAAAAAAAAAGACTCGTTTGTTCTGGCGTTTGAAAATAGATCACTCTCTACAAAGCCATCCTCCAGCTCAGCCCCGGCGTTGAGCAATCATCACGCCCAAAGCTGAGCCTTGCTGGTAGCAGCCAGCCACACTGGGCTAGTCGCAAGCTCACGCAACCAAGGAGGCTGTGCTTCCTGGCATCTTCAACGTCGCAGGTTGACGATCCATTTTCCGCGCCAACGCTCCCTCATCGATTCCCCCATTTTCAACATTCGCTGCACGACTGGAACTTCGAATCCATTACCCAGACGAAGTGTACACCGCCTTCCGGCCTGCGTGGATATCCGCATGAGCTTCCTCTCCTGCGCTCCGAGCTCACCACACCCGCGCTGCCCCCCAGCATGGCTGGACGACCTCCCGGAGGTCCCCATGGCGGCCAGTCGCATACCGGCGACGACCTGCTGCTGGACCTCGACAATGAACAGCCATTCTACAGCCAGGGCCAGCGATCCACACTCAACGACGACGACCTTCTGAGAAACTACAACCAGGCCCAGGCTGCTCCCGGCCGCCCTTCCGTGTCCTATGACGACTTTGTAGGTGCAACCGGCACGCACGACTCCCCCAACCGCCAACCCGGTGCTGGCACTGGACAACAATCATCCTCTCACCTTGATGCTTCTGGCCCCTACATGTCAAGGCAGTACAGCCAGACGTCTGATCTGGGCAACTACCAGCGCTACGCCGACGACCTAGACGACTATCCATCCGACCGCGCATCATATTACCAAAATGACGGCGCCTCGACCATAGGCGGCCCCTCAACTGCCCCCAGACAGGCTGCGCGCAACCGCAACAGCGTCCTGAGTCTCGGGGGAGGCTTTCTTGGAAAATTCCGAAACCGAATGAGCCGTGGCCAAGGATACTCGGAAATGGACCTGCCACTGACGGAGGGCGGTCATGACAGAGTAGATGGCGCGCCTCCTGCTCAACCAAAGCAAGGCGGCGGCAGCAGCAGCGGCGGCGGCGGCGGCGGCTTTGATCTAGGAAACTTCAAATTCGGCTTCGGCTCCCGTAAACCGGACCCTTCGACCCTAGGGCCAAGAATCATCTACCTCAACAACCCTCCCGCAAACGCCGAGAACAAGTATGTCGACAACCATATTTCCACGGCCAAATACAACTTTGCCACCTTTTTGCCAAAATTCCTCTTTGAACAATTCTCCAAAGTCGCCAATGTCTTTTTCTTATTCACGGCAGCCCTTCAACAAATTCCCGGTCTTTCGCCCACGAATCGATATACGACCATTGCCCCTCTGCTCATTGTGCTTTTGATATCTGCTGGTAAAGAATTGGTGGAGGACTACCGGAGAAAGCAAGCCGACAATGCGCTAAACACCTCGAAAGCGCAAGTACTTCGGGGCTCCAGCTTCACGCAAACGAAATGGATCAACGTGGCCGTCGGTGACGTCGTCCGAGTCGAGTCTGAAGAGCCCTTTCCGGCGGATCTGGTTCTTTTGGCTAGTTCAGAGCCCGAAGGTCTCTGCTACATTGAAACCGCAAATCTCGATGGCGAAACCAATCTCAAAATCAAGCAGGCACTTCCTGAGACATCCACCATGGTATCCAACAGCGAACTGAGTCGTCTCACAGGCCGCATCAAGTCTGAGCAGCCAAACAGCAGTCTATATACATACGAGGCTACCTTGACTATGCAAGCCGGTGGCGGTGAGCGCGAGCTCGCTTTGAATCCGGAGCAGCTCGTCCTTCGTGGTGCTACCTTGCGAAACACTCCTTGGATTCACGGTGTTGTCGTATTCACCGGCCACGAGACAAAGCTGATGCGCAATGCTACAGCTACACCCATCAAGCGAACAAAGGTGGAGCGACAGGTCAACTCTCTTGTGCTTATCCTCGTAGGCATGCTTCTTGTCCTCAGCGCCGCCTGTACAGTTGGTGATCTGGTGACGCGGCAAGTCAGTGGCCACAACTATGGCTACCTTTATCTGGACAAAATTTCCGGTGTCGGAATTGCCCTCAAGACATTTTTCAAAGACATGGTGACGTACTGGGTGCTGTTCTCCGCCCTCGTTCCTATCTCTCTGTTCGTCACGGTTGAATTGGTAAAGTACTGGCATGCAATCCTCATCAACGACGACCTGGACATGTACTACGACAAGACGGACACCCCTGCCACGTGTCGAACGTCCAGCTTGGTAGAGGAACTGGGCATGGTCGAATACGTCTTTTCCGACAAGACCGGTACTCTGACTTGCAACATGATGGAGTTCAAGCAGTGCTCTATTGGTGGCATCATGTACTCAGACGATGTCCCCGAGGACCGACGCGCCACATCCCCGGATGACATTGAAAATATCCACGACTTTAATCGACTGAGATCCAATTTGGCAGAGGGCCACCATACCGCGGAGGCAATTGATCACTTCCTCGCGCTCTTGGCCACTTGCCACACCGTAATTCCAGAGGTGGACGAAAAAGGCGGCATCAAGTACCAGGCAGCGTCGCCTGATGAGGGTGCGCTAGTAGACGGCGCAAAGACGCTTGGATACACATTCTTTGCCCGCAAGCCAAAGGCGGTCATTATCGAGGCTGGCGGACAAGAGCTGCAATACGAACTGCTGGCTGTCTGCGAGTTCAACTCGACCCGCAAAAGAATGTCGGCTATCTACCGCTGCCCTGATGGCAAGATTCGCTGCTACTGCAAGGGTGCCGATACTGTTATTCTGGAACGCGTGCATGACCAGAACCCGCATGTGGATGCCACCCTGCGCCACTTGGAAGAATACGCCTCTGAAGGTCTGCGAACACTTTGCTTGGCTATGCGCGAGATCCCGGAGCAGGAATTCCAAGAGTGGCAGCGTATTTTCGAGACAGCCGCCACCACTGTCGGCGGTAACCGAGCTGACGAACTCGACAAGGCTGCAGAAGTCATCGAGCATGACTTTACGCTGCTTGGAGCCACTGCTATCGAAGATCGTCTCCAGGATGGTGTGCCCGAGACCATCCATACTCTCCAAGAGGCCAACATCAAGGTCTGGGTTCTTACTGGTGATCGACAGGAAACCGCCATCAACATTGGCATGAGCTGCAAGCTTCTCAGCGAAGACATGATGCTTTTGATTGTCAATGAAGAAACCCTCGAGGCGACTCGTGACAACCTCCAAAAGAAACTCGACGCCATCCGCACACAAGGCGACGGGACCATTGAAACCGAGACGTTGGCCCTCGTCATCGACGGCAAGTCGCTGACGTTTGCGCTCGAGAAGGACCTGGAGCAGCTGTTCCTCAAGCTCGCCATCATGTGCAAGGCCGTCATCTGCTGCCGCGTGTCTCCCCTCCAAAAGGCCCTGGTCGTCAAGCTCGTCAAGAAGTACCAGCGCGGCTCCATCCTCCTCGCCATCGGCGACGGCGCCAACGACGTGTCCATGATCCAGGCGGCGCACATTGGCGTCGGCATCAGTGGCGTTGAGGGCCTGCAGGCCGCGCGCAGCGCCGACGTGGCGATTGCGCAGTTTCGCTACCTGCGCAAGCTGCTCCTGGTGCACGGCGCGTGGAGTTACCAGCGCATCAGCAAGACCATTCTGTTTTCCTTTTACAAGAATATCGCTCTGTATCTGACTCAGTTCTGGTACGCGTTCCAAAACGTCTTTTCCGGGCAGGTCATCTACGAGTCGTGGACCCTGTCCTTTTACAACGTCTTTTACACGGTGTTTCCGCCGCTGGCCATTGGCATCCTCGACCAGTTCATCTCGGCGCGCCTGCTCGACCGCTACCCGCAGCTCTACACCATGGGCCAGCGGAACCTGTCGTTCAAGATCAAGGTCTTCTGGCAGTGGATCGCCAACGCCGTGTATCACTCCATCATCCTCTACGTCTTCTCGGAGCTCATCTGGTACGGCGACCTGATCCAGGGCGACGGCAAGACGGCGGGCCACTGGGTCTGGGGCACGGCGCTCTACGGCGCCGTCCTCCTCACCGTCCTCGGCAAGGCCGCGCTCGTCACCAACAACTGGACAAAGTACCACGTCATGGCCATTCCCGGCAGCATGGCCGTCTGGTACGTCTTCATCGCCGCCTACGGCACCGTCGCGCCCATGATTCCTATCTCGGCCGAGTACCACGGCGTCGTGCCGCGCCTCTACTCGAGCCCCATCTTTTGGCTGCAGACGGTCGCGCTCGCCGGCCTGTGCCTGCTGCGCGACTTTGCCTGGAAGTACGCCAAGCGCATGTACCGTCCCCAGACCTACCATCACATTCAAGAGATTCAAAAGTACAACATTCAGGATTACCGACCAAGGTTCGTGACAGCCCTTCCTCCCCCCCTTCTGCGTTCTCTATAGTACTGCCTCTCTGTCGATGATTTTTTTTGGGTCATGTATACTAACGACTGGCGAAATAGAATGGAGCAATTCCAAAAGGCCATTCGCAAGGTCAGGCAGGTGCAGCGCATGCGGAAGCAGCGCGGCTACGCCTTTTCCCAGGCCGACGAGAGTCAGACGCGTGTGCTCCAGGCCTACGACACCACCAAGAATCGTGGGCGGTATGGTGAAATGGCCAGCTCGCGACCGCAATAACGGCCCTGCGTGCAGAGAATGGGCCACGAGGAAGAGAGAGATGGAGAGAGGTAGGGAGAGGTAGAGAGAGGAAGAGAGAGAATGTGTGTGTTACGGCTTTACGCATTGTGTAGTATTTTATTGTTTTGTAAGAAAAGTCCAAGAGTCTTTCTTCTTTAAAGCTCCCAAATCTCAGCCACCTTTTGTTTCCCTGATTCTCCCGGATTCTCTTGTCGAGGGTGAGGGGGCAGACAGCGGCATATGAGGAGGACTGTCGGACGGACAGGGTGGCGGCGACCTGCTTTTTTCTTTTCTCATGTTTTCACGTATGGCATTTCCTGCGAGTTGATTTTATTACGTCTTTCCCGCTCCGTCGTGGGGTCCTCATGTCTTCAAACCAGCAACAGGGGTTGCGTTGTACCAGTTCCAGCCACCACCACATAAATCATATTTCACGGCCAAAGCCCACCGTAGTAGTATTTTGGAGCAACATTTTCGAAGCCCGATAATGTGATTCAACAGAGTTGAAATGTATATTGTTGACTATCTAATGCTGCGCTGAAGCGATTTTGTATCATCTATATATAGAGAGAACGACTCTTTGAAAGCGCCCGTCGTCTTTGTTTCCTTGAAACTACCAAAAAAAGCTCCAACGCTACAGCCTTTGCTCCTAAAGATGCAATTGAAAGCAAATCAGGACATGTTATGCCACCGATTACCTTCCATCTGAAGCGTGAAAAAAAAAGTCCAACTAGGTGTAAAAATGAATCGTGTAATACTATTAAAAAACGCCGCCATGTCATGGTGAAATATGCCTTCATTTCCCACTTTTTTTGTGACTCCGGTTTCTTGGGTTTTCCCGACTTCCTGTACATTAGATGACTTCCCAAGTAAAACAAATAATGACAAACATGATAATAAAAACAAAACGCCGGTTCCAGAGGAAGAGAAAAATAGTTGAAACATGTTCGTAAAACGTTTTCGTGAAATGCGTCAGTCCGTAATGGGACAGTGGTAATGAGAGAGGAAAAAGACAACTTGAATGCTGCCCAGCCAGTCCGCTGCTGCTGGTCAAACCGACCACCTTTTTTTAAACCGCACAACGCATTGCGGCACCCATCACCTGCCAGTCAAGGGAGTGACGAGCTCGGTGCTCTTGGGGCGGGACGACCTTGATGGAAGCGGGCGGTCGGTGGAACCGTTGTACGTATGGCTGGTTTCCATCATGTACGGTCGGGCATACGACGAGCTGGGGCTCGTGGCAGTGCTTTTTCCAAAACGCCAGAATCCACCGGCGCTGCTTGTTGGTGATGGTGGGCTGGGCGGGTGGATCGCCGTCAGGGAACGGAGTGCGGAGAGGGCGGACTCCGGCTTGGATCCGTAGTACGTGCCGGGAGTAGCGGGAGGTGAGGTCGCGAGAAGCATGGAGCCAGGCCTGGATGGCGATGCCTGCGGGATAATGTCCTTGGGCTCAGAGTCGGAACCGTAATACGATTGACGACGGGCTAAGCTGTAATCGTTGGCACCACTGTAGGAGCTGTAGGAGGCGGAATGTGAGGACTGGTCGGATCGGCGGCAACTGTGTGTAGCGTGTTAGTACGCGTAAAGGTGACAAGACCGAGAGCATATGGGCATCAGATGTAATTACCTTTCAGAACAGTAGAGAAAGTTGTCGCTGGCTGGGAGAAATTGCTTCTCGCAAGACATGCTGAGAGATCGTGTTAGCGGGGCAATTGGTGGAGTGATGCACCATATGCTGGGCGTCCTGGCGGCATTGATGGGAGAAAACATACCAGAATTGTGGGAAACTCTCATCCTCAGAAGACGATTCGTATCGCGGAGTCCTCGACGAGCGTTGTATCGTGGTCGGAGTGTATCGACGCGATATGGTAGGGCGAACCTGCCTGACGGAGTCGGACTTGCGGGTGTCGGCACCGCTATGGCCATGGCCCGACTTGCGTCTCTGGTGAGGCATGGCTGTATTGTTGGGAGACGAGGATGAGTTGTGTAGGGATGAAAATTGTAAAATTTGCAGCGAGTCTTGCTGGGCAAGCCGCACGACCAAATGAAGGTGAACAAAATAGACGAGTCCAGGTAGCCAGACGCGTTCGTGGCGAGGTACAGCACGTCACCGCCGTTGAATGAGCCGAGTGTAAAGTCGGTGCAAGGCGATCGTCGTCGGGCAAGGTAGATTGGGCCGTGGTACAGGAACAGAGACGACTAATCGGATGATGTCGAGGGTTGGGCGCGCAATTGTTATGCAGGCTGCAGGTAATTTGGAGGAGCGCGAGAGGAGTTGCAAAGAAAAGAAGAGTGAAGAATGGCAGGAGGCCCGGCTTTATTACCGATGTGACTCTTTTTTGTCTTTTCAATGTCGCAATGCGACCGTAGCTCGGTGTTCCGCTTGGCCCGTATGCTGACGGGGCCCAGGAGTGGACCAAAGATCGGTAGTCAGCGCACAGGACCGGGTCTCCAAATCAGTCGAGAAGTTTAAAATGCGTGAGCAAGTGACTAATCTTGCTCGTGGCGAGGAGCGGTGGATCTGGCTCCGAATCGGCGGGTTGCAAGCTAGTTACTGGTAAGTAAACCAGGTTGGCCGGGTTGAGGATTGCTCGAGTGGTGAGCGAGGGTGTAAGAGCAAGTTGTCCGGGATGGGGAGGGAAGTCTGGTGTTAAGAACAGAAGCCCAAGACAACGTAAACGGTCTTTTCGGCTTGGTGTCGGGCAGGGGTCTATTGTATAGTTTTAGGCTTCCCTTGACCAAATTTTCTGGCGCTTTCCTGTACTTTAGCCAGCAGCAAAGAACAGACACACGCCCCCTTTGAACTTGCGCAAGCCTTGACGTGTGACTCGACCCGGTGTCGTGATTGACTGGACGACTTTGCGAATCCGGCTGCAAGTGGAGACGTGCTGCGCCTGCAAAGGGCATAAAAAAATCCTTTTTTTTCTTCCTGTCCCCTGGGTGTTGAGTGGGACGTAAAATAGCGGACCAGAGGCGTTCTTGGTGCCAGAAGCGGGTGGCTCTCTGGCCTGTTGACCTGCGTGACAGGCACGTTGCCAGCAATTATAAACTGCGACACCCACTTGCCACAGTGCCACAGTCTGTCGCCCTTGTCACAGTTGTGAATTTGACAGACTATTAAAGTGGATAGCACCCGGCTGGTGTTCTATCCAGTGGCCGGGATTGTGTGTGCGCAGCTGGTGTGTGCGGCGCTTGTGTGTCCGAGCTGCCAGCCCATAAAGTCCTTGTGCGTTCGTCCTGGACAACCCGGATAGCCAGGGCCAGCCTCTGTCCGTCTCTTGTTTATTGCTGTCTGGTGGAGCAGCAGAGCCACGGCGCGACGCCGTTCGTGACTCTCGGTCAATTGCGTCGTCTTGCGAGCTTGGCCGACCGAGCTGGGCGGTATGGGTGCAACGTGTCCGCCACTCAAGGGATAAAAGAGTAGGTCGTGGTCTGTTGGGATGAAAAAAATTAGCTCGACTGTCTCTTGGAGTCGGGATATAATTTCCTTTCGTACCCGCAGCAAGGATATCGCCTGCTCGATCGTGTAAGTTCTTTTTCTTTTGCTCCCCGCAACGCTAAAGGGAGGTTTGTAGTGGCGGTGGGGTTGGAGCCGTAGCAATTGTGCAAGCTGTAATCTATCAAACGAAGGAGCCAGCCGCAGAGGGTCGACTTGACTTGCGCAGTTGTGCAGTTGTGCAGCTGCCGATGAAACTCTTGCAGCTTTGGCAGAGCCACGACGAGACAGATGTGATGCTCCCGTTGATGCAAAGGGGTGGGGGTATGATGTCTCCCGGCTGGCCAAATCTGGGGGTGGGTTGCGTGAGGCCAAGACAAGTAAAGCAATTCCACCTTGGTCCAGTGAAACTAGCAAAGCAAGAAAATTGATCAGCTGGCCGCTCGCACGGTAGATATAGGCACGAAATCGCTTTCTGACGCAGGTAAAAGTGTGTATGGCGATGTCGTATCAGAGCATGTCTGCAGATAGCACAGATGACAGAGAGGAGAGCGTTTGCTGGCAGATGGATGCCCACCAGATGCCGCCTGTCACCTGCCACTGGCCAGACGAGCGTTGACGGGGCAAAACGCACATTGTTTACATGCTTCTACATACACACGGCAGCACGACGCCGCGATAACGATGCCTCGGTCGTGCTATTCTCTATCTTCAAGCGCTCACTCTTAAATGTCTAGTCCGCTTGCGCTGTGATGCGCCACGCGATATGCTTTGTCCCTGCGCCAGCCCTGATAAGCTTGCAGACAGGTACCGTTATCTACCCCAGCATCGCTATCGGTTTCAGCCCGCTGTGCGGCGACATGTCCAGCTGTTCTTGCCATATCAGATACAGTCAGGCACTGCCAGGCGACGATACGATTCTTTCCGCGTTACTTCGACCACGGCGTCTCCTGCCAGCGAAAGCCTCGACAACTTGCAGTGCCCTTGACACCATGGCAGCCGACACGGTGGACTGAACACGCTGGCGATCTACCGTCCGCTGCGACCGATCACTCCAAGCTTTCGCTACCTTGCCATCGATGCCATGGTGAGCTGGTGGCTGCTAATACTCGGAGTGTATCCTCCTCAATTACCCTAATGCAGCCAGGGTTCAAGTGGGAGAGGGGATTGGACAGTCAACGTTGGGTGCCATGGGTACATCCATTTCGAGTAATCCGACGGGACGGAGGGAGCAGCTTCGGGCACCATGCTCAATCATTACTCGTCAATCGTTTTTTTGTGAACATGGACCAAGCACTAATAACGTAGGTGTCTCGCCCGCACTTTGCGACCGGGCCAGCGTTGGATCCCACTCAGCCCTTTGGCTGGACCCCGACAATAACCCCCTCATAGCCAGCATGCAGATAAGTAGGGTATAACGGTTGCTCAGATGGATCGGGTCAGTGTTCCTCAGGATAAGGAGATTTGGCGAGCTATAACCGCTATTCAGCCAGGTACGCGCTGTCGCATCGAAGCCTAAGCACAATGTTTTCCGCAACCCCAGGATATGTATCATCAAGACGCTAGCAAAATGGGCTGCTCAAGTGGCTATTTACTAACTAGCGGGGGATCCGCACGTATGCTTCGCTGGGCCGGCGAGCGACATAACCCCCGCATCTTGGAGCAAGCCGCAAGCCAAGGCGAATTGCGAGTTCAGGTGACACTGGCTCGAAAGAGGCAAGATGGGCCGCGATGGCGTCCTCGCGCAGCAATGCCCGCCCTCGGCCCTCACCCAAGCTTGCCAAGTTAGCTGCCACAGGGCGCTATTCGAAACGGTGAGGTCACCACCATGTATCCAGCGCCTCGGCTCGGTGCTGTGACCAGCCGTCTCAGCCTGCAACTCCCGTGACAGCAAAAGTATCACTGCCGGTTGCAAAGGGGCTATTTGGAATGTACCGCCCTCGCAAAATTCCCCAACGCACAAGAGCTGCACTAACGTACCGTCTCCGTCCACACTCTTGCGTTATTCATGGCACGATGGCGAGAAAACATCGCCTTTGTGGATATTCAATCGCGTTATGGGAGGCGAGTGAGAGAGCAGTTGTGCCATTGCTCAGACAAGTGGTGTAAACGGGGCCATACTGGTATTCTTAGCTAACGGCCCGCAGCTAATGCTGCCACGCTATGCGCTCGACGCCCGAATAGGCCAGAAGCAACCTGGCCGTTTCTCGCTAGTGGGATGCTGCTGCGTTTGTATTATTCAGTATGAGCCAAATACTCGCTCCATGCAGCTCGCGTTCGACTGCAAGGCCTGGTGGACGAATTGCTCGTTCCATCAAACGACGCCGCGGCCATCCGGGTCAGTGGGAAAATCGTAAACTGGTTCATGAGAAGACGCACAATCCTCCAGAAGCTAACTTGCTCTCCACAATGCGGGACTCACTTCCTTTCATCATTAGCTGCACCGTCCAGTATCAGCCGTGGCTAGGTCAGAGATGTTAGCTCGGCTGCCGTCAGACCTGCTGACGGGAGAAATGCACAACATACAGGATCGAGAAAAGATGAGGGAAGATGATGAGCTCCCTCCAGTCCTCCGATGGCCCAAAATCTTACAGGGTAGCCTGATAGTGGTGAGAGCTGCGTTTGCCCAACAGCGTCGGCACTAATTTACCATGCAATGCCGAGCTAGCATCAGTAAGCTGTAATGCCCCGACCTCATCATTGACGACTGCTGTCGAGAAATCCTTATTGCCGACGATGGACGCAGAATGGGACGGTATGTAGAAACATGATCTGCACAATTCCACAGATTCTCCGGCAGAGACAAATGATCAAGGCACAATTCAGTGAATTGCCGTTTCGCGATCAAGCTTCAGGCCCCGTGGGAGATCCTCGCAATTACGGGCCGTTGAAAATTTTTGCACGCCAACTCTCGCAGCCCACCTGCTCCTTTGTATTGCAGCCCATCCACTGCCATCTTCACCTGAGGCCGCTCTGATGCGATGCCCACAATGCGATTCTGTGGAACGGGGTGTGTGGTACAATGGCCAGTCCACGATGCACGTTGCCCGCCAACGATGGCTTCCTCGTGGCCGCAGGGGTGGCCGCGAATCCAGACTTGGTGCCAAAAGGCGACACGCGTGGTGATGAAAAATTTTCCCCGGGCACATTTTTTTTTGCAGTAGCTACATGTGCGAGAATAACAACCAAAGTACTGTTGTTTCTTTTTTGCGGACAGTCTTGCGCGATTGCCAAGCGTGAAGCAGGGCTGCCGTGCCCAGACAAACTTTTGCGCAGTGGGCTGTTTTCATCAGATCAAAGCACTAAACAATTTGACTTTTTTTTTTGCCCAAAACCTCGGCATTTCTATCCCGTCAAAGATGGCCCGTGTATCTATTGTGTATAAGAACGACCGGGGGCCTTGGGTATCGTTCCTGAATATGCCAGGCTGTACGTCGCCTTGCTTCCTCGTGCTATTGCGTGAGTCACTGTCTGCGCATCCCGTTGGCTTAACAATCTAGCCCTTTATTCGATTGTTACTACATCTGTATATAGACTTAGAAGCAGGCGAGTAGAATCTCTGTTAGCTTTCTCGACTGGTCTGGCCGGGGCGTGTCTGTGAGAGTCGCTGTCTTGTGTGCCACCGGAATGAGAGATGTCAAACCCACAATCAGAGACTCGAAGGGCAGATATTACTCCTCTTCTACATTGGTTACGTAGCATTAGTAGCAGCTCGAATAGGCTAAATCTAGTCGTAGTCGGTGGCGCGCTGTTTAGTGGTTGCTTAACTGGAAGAATCGAACTGAGTTGCGCAGCTTTTGCAAGCTCATTTATGTCATTTCATGCATCTCATAGGCGCATGATATATATATACATATATAATTGTACATGCAAATGGTCTGGCTAACGAGAAGAGCTATTCGCGATTCTAGCAATTTTTCTTTCGTAGACTGCGACAAGCTACTTTCAAGTCCAGTGACGGCTCGGAGAGGAAGGCATCATAAGTGAACATCGTAACCGGGATCTATGACGTGAAGCTACCGGATGTGCGGGACGACCGCACCAGTCTGCAAAGGGAACAAACAGCTGCAGAATACTCTCCTATCCTTGACAAAAAATGCCAAGTAGGCAGTGGCTGCCCAGCCGCAGGCGGAGTAGCTACAAAACTACCATAGCAAATCACGGGGCTTTGTCGCCGCCATCCTGGAGAGCAATGGCTCGCACAGCGCGTTGTACGACCAGGCCTGGAAGGAGGGAGCCGATTTGGCGGCCGCCATCGAGGCCATCATATAGACTTATATCGAGGCTTACACCTCAACCCAGATCAAGCTCGGCGGAACTTAGAAACTTGCCAAAGACTCCGCTACACGCGTATACTTGTTGCAGCAGCGGGTTGTATGTATGTGTACATTGCGCCGAATGGTCTGCAGAATCTTGCGCTACCTCGATAGATCTATGTACTACTAGAATATATAGTAAACCCCCTAATGAGGCCAGGTAAAAATCTATACTCTGCCTGCTTTGACCTGACCTAGAGCTGGCTTCTCTCGGCCCTGCTTGTTGCGATCTTTTATCGCCAGCATGCTGTAATAGCTGTATAGATCCGACCGTGGCTTCTCAGTCTTCTCAATTGCTCTCGCAGATTTCAGTGAGGAGAGCAATCGTGCAGCTGGGGATACTGTCCTGCATAGGCTTGGTCATTTCCGTAGGCTTGTACTTTTTCAACTGGGCGCAGACGTTCGGCTTGATAAGCCTGCTGTTGTCCAGCTCCGCGCTGCACTTCTCGACGGCAGCGGCGTCAACGGGGGCCGCGGGCTCTTCCAAAATAGCCTCACCCGCCCTGGCCTCCTGCAAGCCGCTGTTCTCCTTGAGACCCTGAGACGGGCACCAGCATTCGCGAGCAGGCACAATCAACCCATCGGCGTCGGATTCTCCCTTGCCTGCCTCGGCGGGGTCACAGGCACACTTTGCTACCGCATTAGGCTTGCTCTTTCCATAGGCCTTCAGGCTCTCCGGTTCGTTGCGCATATCTCCCGTCGTGGCGCACTTGCAGTCCGCATTCCTGACAGCGTTGTAAGTTGTGCTGCCGTCAGCCCAGTTGCAGTCGGCAGCGACGTTGCCGCCAGTGCAGGTGCAAGGGTAGACGGCCGTGTAGGGTGTACTGGCGAAGCCCTTGATCCAGCATTTGGCCGCAGGATCGAGCGCGGACGACACGGCAGTCGTGTTGTAACCTCCGGTCCACTGGCCGGCGACGGATACAACCGCCAGCGACAGGACGGAAAGGACTCGAGGGTTGATGGCGAAGCTCATGACGAGGTGCCGTAGTAGGTAGTAGGTTGCTGTAGTGGGTAGATTTATTTGGTAAATTGAAAAGATGTTGGTTGCTGGTATGAGCTATTGAGAGATGGGCCCGACGATCCTCAAATACCTACAAAACACACAAGAACAGTCGACTCATTTCAGCAGCATGATCGGCTATCCCAGTTCATCTCTTCCTGCCGCAATTTCCCCCACTAGTCTTTTATTATACGTCAGGAATAGATGGCATATAGCTGCCCTATGTATCACGTTGAGGACAAGGAACATTTGGGGGTGGGCAAAGAAAAGGAGCATGTCCGTGGTACGTGGTACGTCTCTCTATGGCTCAATGTATTGGTGAGGCGCTGACACGTAACACTATGTGCATATAGATCTGACATCTCCATATAATCTCGGTCCTCCCGGTACCTCGCGGCATTACCTCCCCGGTCCCTCGCGCGCTGAAACTCGGCCTGGCATTACTCGCGAGCACCTAGCAGTAATAGCCAATAATCGACTCAAATGTGGTCGGGAGAGGCTTCCAGTAGAGTAAACTGAGGTAAATGTTTCAGAGGCGGAGAGTGGCGCCTGTGTATGCAACGTACGAGCCATGGCTCTGCTGATATAGAAGTAGAGAAGGAACAAGAACAATGACAAGAGAAAAAAAAATAAGAGCGCTAGTTCGGAGTTACAGCCGCCATGGTAGCTTCGGCCCTAAGCGCCATGCAGGAGCGTGTCAACTACAACAACGATGCCGCAGCAGTCACATAGAGGCACATACTTGGCGGACAAGAGGGCAAGGCTTGGGGCAGGGGCAGTAAGACGCGTATGACAATTGTTGCTGTTATAACGGCAGCGTGTCATCGGTGGCGCAGAGGTCCACCAGCGGCGGCTGTGGAGGTCTAACGGCGCCGGCCACGGCGACTGCTACGTATAATGGGAGGAATATCACATATGCCGCGCATGTTTATGCGCATATTGATGTGATCGAGTAAACATTTTTCTGCCGCGTCATGTCCCACATCGGCCCACCCAAGGCTTCGGAACTTGCTTCCGACCACGTCTCAGCCAATTCTCTATTACTCGCGGCCTGGCCCACCGCTCAGCCTACAGCCATATGCGTCAGTACTTACAAATCAAAAGGCCAAGTAGAGCTGGAGCGGGCGGAACCAGGACGGAAAGGATATCTACTGAGTCATGAGCTATTGTGTCGGAGCCAAAGGAGCTTGTGGGCGTCATCAGCCCACGGGATGTGCATCAACTACTAATTGGTATTTGCCTGCGACTCAGCCGCATAATCAAGCCCGAGATACATTTGTCGCAGTCTAGTATTTGGGTATTGCCAAGGCTCGCATAACAACACTCTTGATATAATAGAGATTTACGTTCTCAAGCTAGTCTTTAAGCTCTATGATAAAGACAACTAGAGTCTTCTCTTAATAAAAGTATTTAGAATGAATCATGTAGGCTTGCACCGTTCCCTAAACGATGGTAGAGCGACATAAAACTGCCCAACTATTGACAACGCTTAATGCGGCTCTGATTACGCCCACTGTCCTTGCTCTGTTAGCTGACATGACATTGGGATC
The DNA here is from genome assembly GCA_030778065.1 of Akanthomyces uredinophilus. Classification (NCBI taxonomy): domain Eukaryota; kingdom Fungi; phylum Ascomycota; class Sordariomycetes; order Hypocreales; family Cordycipitaceae; genus Akanthomyces; species Akanthomyces uredinophilus. The sequence goes on along the minus strand of JAPFRW010000070.1, from coordinate 90,737 downwards.
ATGGCAGAGCGCGCCGCGATACGGCAGGTTTCACAGGGAGGGAGTTGTCGTGACACTTTTGCGTAGTTCTTACACTCGTGCTGCCGTTTCCCACGCTTATTTTCTTCTGGCAAATTAAGTGACAAGAAGCCCAAAAAAAATTCTTTCTCTCGTTATGATAGTGTAGTGACTTGTGTTTATGCAGATCCAAAATGCTAGCCTTGAATCCTTTGCCATGCGACATTTCTTGCTCGCTGCGTCGTCACACGGGACTAGCATAGACCTGGGGGGGCATCAACACATCATTTCCAAAGGTACCAAATAGCTCAACGCCTGGAAAGAACACGCCACTTGGATGCTTTATCCGGGGGACAATGAGCAATATCCCTCATACCGGCTCATACGAGTGCCAAAAGCAGGAAAGGGCTGTGCGGCATGCAACCTCGCGATGACTCAAATTTCTTCCTCGAAATCCCGAAGTTCTCACATTTCGCACATGTGACATTGCCTCTCTGCTTCTTCCCCAGTGTCCGATCGTAACATTTACTCCACGAGGAAGGAAAACGCCTCTGTCTTCCTGCGCGCGAGGCACTCACACATTCGAGCCCGAGGGACTGAGCAGCACGACGGGGCCGGGATCGAGGCAGTGCGGACAGGGCTGGTTGACGATGCAGTCGTCGACATTGTGCCGCGGCGCCGGCACCGCGCAAAAGACGGCGGCGCCGGAGCGCGCCCGCCGCGCGCCGCACTTGAAGGGCTCGGTCCTGCAGACGTGCGCGCAGACGGCGTAGAAGAGGTAGTGGCCGCAGGGGCAGCCCCCGGGGTTGCTGCCGCTGGGGACCAGCACGCTCGCGAGGACGCCGGGTATGTCCTGGAGACCGATGAGGAGGCGGCGCTGGGGGCCGCCGTGCGCAGAGGCAAACGGTGACGGGGCGGCGCTGCGCCGCCGCTGTCGCTCGCTTGACTCGTCGGTCGTGTCCGGGATGCTGGAACTTGCTCGCTCTTTACTTTGCAATCTTTCTGGGCTTTCGATCTCTGTAGCAGTAGCGGTGGCGATGCGGCTCGTAGATGGCCCCCCCTGTTTGATGCCCTGTTCATCTCTGAGCTTCACTATCCTTGCTATGGGACTGATTGGTCGTCCCTCCTCCTCCTCCACGGTCGTCTCGATACTCCGTTCCTGAGAATACATGAATACGCTTTCTTCTGAAAATTCTCTCTTCACAGCAGTATTGTCCGTCTCTTCGGTGCGTTGCCGCTTCATGGTCGGTCCTGGTTGACCAACAACGTCGCTTGCCGCCTCTTGGACCGCTCCCTTGCGCTTGGCTGGCAGAGACATTATGGCGACCCCAGCCTGGCTTTCGACATGAAGGAAGATTTTGACGGGTTATGTGATTTGCTCCCGGCGCAAAGGTGGAAGAGGCGGTGGCTCCAAAGTTAGTCGCAGATGCGGCACGTTTTATGCGCGGCAATTCACACTGGGTCGGTCGCACAAGGCAGCCGGAAAGGCGGCCAGGATGGAGCGCGTTCATTGGCAAGCGCCGTGTTGGTGCACAAGAATCCTCAACTTCGGCATAGGCTAGGCTTTAAATGAGACAAGCTGGAAATCATGTAGCGGAAACAAAGCCGTAATATGCAGCAACTTGGACCGTGGAGCTACTCTTGATTCACTTCGGCTGCAACACCAATAGACATTGAGAATTACTTACAGCATTTTCATATACTACCAAATATACATCGAGCTGCACATACTCGGGAGCGATAGCTGGGCTCGGTAATATACAGTGAGCTCAACGGAGCCCTTTACTCTGCAATATCTTGATAATCCATGCCAACACACTGTTCGATCGACAACGTCTTGACACCTTGCGTCTTCAACGTCTGACTGTATTTCGGCGTATCCTTCAAAACACCGATGCAAGCTTGTCGCAGGGCTCCATCGCCGATCTCCGATTCTTTCAGCAAGGTCCGCACAGCTCCCAATTCACCCAACAGCTTCGCGTATGCATCACACGTCTGCTTTGCGAGGACAGAAGAACCTTGCTCTCGCGCGCTATTCAACACAATTGAACGAAGTGATTCAGTTGCAAGCTGTTCGTGTTCATCAAGCCCCGTCAAAAGCTGCAGTAGCAACTGGCGATTGGCTGCCGTCTCCGACTGTACTGCGAGCTGCTTGAAACAGCTTTGTATGCACGCTGCCGCATCTTGGGCAATTTCGGGACTCTCTTTCCAGGAGCTGTTAGCATGAATACGGCGAATCCATTCTGATAAGACGACATAAGAGCCACTCCTAGGCGATGCCCGCAGAGCGAGGCCCTGTAAGCGATCATCGGGGTCTATCCGATCCTTGGCCAGCCTCTCCAGTAAGCCGCCAACAAGCGCGAGACAGTTGATAAACTGGCTTTTGTGCGCTTTGTCCGAGTCCAGTATCTCGATGCAGCGTCCCCGAATCGCGCGAGCAACGTCAGCATCAGCTCCCTCTTTCCTGTTGGAGGGCCCAAAGCTTGCTTTCATGCTCGCAAATGACCATAGATTATGACGTAGAAGGCGCCGTATGCCGACAATGGATGTTTGAGACTGAAGAGCCTCGACAAGTTGCAAAGGGTTGAGTAGCGATACGTCTTGCTTACTCTTCGCTCTGTCAGTGCTGTTGCGCCGCAGGAGCATCCATTCCAAGAGAAGGACGTCTGAGGTGCTAGCATGGCTCGGAATACCATTTTCACGCCGCAAGGCGTCAATCAAATGTGAACCTGCGAGAGTGTCTGGGCATGCAGGCTCTGAGGGAGCAGCTCTGTCATTGCTAGACGGTCCATGGAGTGCGGCAGATAGGAGATCATGAGAGCTGAGCCTCCAAATATTGGACGGATTGGTGGTAATGTCTTGCACTCGTTTGCGCGACTCAACCAGCTTGCTCTCCAAGTAATTGAGCTTCAGTTTCACTTCTTCCCGTTTGGGGTTGACGCGCCATCTCGCCACGTGCAGCTCCTCATCTTTGTCGTCAAAAGTGCGCACATTGCGAGTTCCCTCGGCGTCAAGGTCCAGCAGCAGGTTGGGCATCTCGAAGAACTGCACGCTTTTGGGGGGTGCGTCCGGATCTTGAACAGGCCGGCGCTTGGCTATCGTGTAGTAGACGTCATTGTTCTTGTCCACCCTGCGCTGGAATGTCTTGAAGCGCTGTTGTGTCGCGACTCGACGAGGTCTTGTGCTGGTGGAACGCCATGCCCGCTGGACGATCAGGCTCATCGCGGGCGGTCACTCGAGGCAGGTGATGTTGCAATGCGTTCCGTCTCTCTCCAGATCGCTCCAATGGCGGCCCGAGTGTCTTTGCGGAGTCTCTGACTGTCTGTATCAGAACACGTCGAGCGTGCCTGGCAAACAGAGTTTCATCTGAACAGTCTGGGGAAAGCGGGACAAGCTGTCAAGCAGGGGCAGGCAGTCTCCAGCGGAGTCCAGCGGGCTCCGGCGAAGGTCCACCCCCGTCTTTCGCAAATCTAGCGCATCGCTCGGGGAGCTGGGCGCTGGGCGCTGGCCAGGCCGCTAATCAGCGCTGTGGGATTCGCCAGTCATTTTTCGGAAGCGCAGCCACTGTTTCTCCGATGGCCGCTGAAACATTGGTGGTGGCAAGGCCAAATCAAGCCTGCGACTTCCAACTCCATTTCAAGCACATCTTTGCGGCGCATCTCTCTCTCTCAACGGCTAGCAACACATTGTACACTTATAATTCGACGACTAGTCTACGCAGGCTCTATCAGATACAAGGATCGCGCCACATCATACCCACGCTCGCCATAATGCCGCCGCCCACAAAGAAGAGAAGAACCCGAGCCGACGCCGCAGAGGAGGCCGCCGCAGAAGCCACAACCACGAAGCAGCCCAGCGAGAAAGCACCTTCACCAGCCGCGGAAGCCTCCGAGAATCCCGAAGAAACTACGCCCGCAGACGATGGCGCATCCAAGGCACAAGACCGCATGGCGCGCTTCAAGGCGCTCCAGGCTCGCGCCAAGAACTCGTCCGCGACAAACATGAAGGAAGTCACGCGCGAGTCGCAGCGCCTGGCCGAGGACCCCGCCCAGCTCACAGCCCTCCGCCGTCGGCACGACATTGCGGCGCACAAGCTGCTCAAGGCGGCGACGGAGGACGCGGGCGAGGACTTTGAGCGCAAGCGCGCGTGGGACTGGACCGTCGACGAGAGCGAGAAGTGGGACAGGCGCCTGAAGAAGAAGGCGGCGCACCGCGACAACAACGCCTTCCAGGACTACCAGGCCGAGAGCAACAAGGTGTACAAGCGCCAGCTCAAGAACCTCGACGTCGATCTCGACGCGTACACCAAGCAGAAGCTCGCCGCCATTGAAAAGGCGGCCGCGGCCGGCAGCCTGGAGATTGTCGAGACCGAGGACGGCGAGATGATTGCCGTGGACAAGGACGGGTCATTCTACGCGACGGCCGACTCGACGTCGTTTGCGCAGAACAAGCCCGACAAGGCGGCCGTCGACCGGCTCGTGGCCGACATTAACCGAGCCGAGGCCCAGAGTCTCAAGAAGAGAAAGGAGCGCCAGGGCAAGGACGGTGACGACGGCGACATTACATACATCAACGAGAAGAACAAGCAGTTCAACCAGAAGCTGGCGCGCTTCTACGACAAGTACACGACTGATATTCGCGACAGCTTCGAACGCGGCACCATGATTTGAAAGGGATACCTGCTTCAACGGGTTACGGGTCAATTTTTATTGTACATTCTAGCTTTAGCGTTTGCATATGGGTTCCTGGGAAAAAAACTTTTGGTCCGGTTATATTACAACATTGTTTTCCTCCATGCCTTGTGCGCCAACTCCTCCATCTGCGTTGTCTCGACTGGTCCGCTGATGTCCTCGTCCGCAAGCGCCTCGACAACAGCTTCGGCAACCATTTCCACCTTGGCTGGCTTAGCTCCCGCGGCGCCCATGAACGTGTTGAGGTAGCCGCCCGTGAATTTGTTAAACAGCGCTCCGGCGCCGACCATGGCGGCCAGCCCCATCGTCACCTTTCTCGACTCGTCAAACATGAACGGAGGCCGGAAGAAGACGCCCCTCATCTCGGGAAACTGCGTCGCAATGGTATTTTCGGCCTGTCGCTTGGTGGTGATGTATCGCTGCGGCAGCATGGGAGATCCGCCAGCGGCTGAGATGTAGCAGAATGCTTTGGTCTTGGCCTCGGAGGCGTGGCGTGCCAGGGCGATGGCGCTGTCCCTGTTCATGACCTCGTAGGAAAACTGATCATTGGGGTTGTTGGGCTTGATATCTTCACCAGGCTTCGCGTCCAAAGGGTTGATGCCGCGATCTTTCGTCGTGGCAAAGGCCTTTTGGAAGCCGGCGATGGGGGACTCGCGGCCAGAAACCAAGCCCTTGTAGTCAGCTTCGAGCAGGATGCCCATGCTGTGAACGACATAGTCGGCGCCTTGTAGGAATGGTGCATAGGTTGCTGGCTTGAGGATGTCACCCTTTTCCCAGGTGACTTGGTGCGACCAGCTGGGTGCGGCTGCTGATGAAGTGACGCTGTCCCATTTCGGTTGTCCGGAGCGGCTGATTTGTGTGAGTGGAAATTATTGAATTGAGTAGCTTAGAATTCGTACCTGATGGAGGTGACGTCCCATCCTCTTCCTACGGCGTATTTGCATATCCGTGATCCCAAGAAGCCGTTGCCTCCACAAACGACGAGTCTCTTTGCTGCGGTAGCCATTGCGGCATGAGCTATTCGACGCCTTTCTGTGTTGATTGAGCTCCTTGGTGTTCTGGGAATAACTGGGAGGTGGTTACACTATGAGAACAGATAGAATAGGAGTTAGTGTTGGTGGCAGAGACCAAGTTCAAACACAATGCGAAATTCAATTGCCGATGAATGAAATCAGATCAGGACCTGAGATAATGAAGTCATGTCGCGGCGCCAGCGATCGAAGTAGGAGCTGTAGTGGGGCCGAAGCAGTGCATTTTTTGTTCCTTAGGCAGACCCTGGTCTAGCGGCCTCGAGGCGCTAGCTCGGCCTGTGTGGCTCCGGAAAACCGTCCCTCTATTCTTTTCACGATCATCCAACCCACGACGCGATCAAAGCCATTGTCGTAAATCGACGCGACAGTATCGGTACCAGATATACGCACGGGTGCATCTGTACGCGAAATTTTGAACACTCTTACCCGCGCGATATGGCGCCCAATAACCAGCTCGGCAAGCGCGTCAAGCTGACACAAGTTCGCCGCCCATTCATTGTCGGCACGACAGCAGTGCCTTTTAGCGAAGCGAACCCGAGGCCAGTCGGCGCGCCGGATAATCATACGCATTCTTGGTCCGTCTTTGTAAAAGGCCTCGAAGACACGGACATTACGTACTGGCTGCGACGAGTTCAATTCAAGCTGCACGAGTCGATTCCCAATCATGTGCGCAGTACGTCAGGATCCTCGTCGCGACATTTTGTCGCATCTTATCGATCAAGGTCAGAAAATGCTAATCATATCACCTTGCGCAACAGTGATTGAAGGCGAGGCTGGCAAGCCTTTCATGGTCAGCGAGACGGGATGGGGTGAATTCGACATCACCGTCAAGCTATACTACGTCAACGAATCGGGCGAGAAACCGCAAACATTATACCACTACTTGCGGCTGCATCCATTTGGACGAACCGAGGAGGAGAAGCAAGCCATGGTGACAGGGAATGGCGAGGTCCGTGCATGGAGCTACGAAGAGCAACTATTCAACGAACCCTACGAGGTCTTCTTCAACGTCCTCACCAGCGGCGCCGTCCCGAAAGGTTGGAAGACGGCAGGGGGCGGGAAGGGCAAAGGCAAAAACCGCCCGACGCCGCCTCTGCCCGCTCCCGATAGCGACAACGTCTGGGAGCGGTCCGCCATGATCCCCAAGCACAACCGCCCCGCGCAACCGTTTAGCCGCGAGACCGAGGCGGCCGAGATTAAGAAGCTCAAGGACGCGCAGACCAAGACGGAGGAGATGAGCGCCAAGGTGCTCGAGGAGCTCAAGGGCAAGGAAGACCTGCTGGCCAGGCTCAAGACCGAGAATGCCGCGGCAGCTGCGACGGCCAAGCCAGCTTAGAGAGCTGCTGGTCCGCCACGGCAGCCACAAACTACGCGCAAGCCAAAGCCCAAGCCCAAGGTCCCGGCAAAAGCTAGAGGCGCGCTCCGGTCCAGGGCGAGTACTGAGTCGGTGATACAGCCGGATGCAGATGAGTGAAGTCGACCGCATTTGCTACTTTGAAGCACGTCCCTCCTACCACGGAAGGCCATCTTGCGGCATCGGCAAGCCGTAGACCAATCCGGAAACACTGCCAGATACACAAGCAGCCTGGACGCTTATCAATATCAATGTTTGCAGAATCAAACGTGAAAGAGAAGCTCGAAAGCGGCAAACGCCGTGCGCATCCATGCGCCAATAGCTGACGCGGGCGCATCCCATGCCCAGTTGCGCCGACGCACCTGGACTTGCGTCAGTCGGCCTCTACCGCAAGGATAATTACACCGTGTGCTTGCATTGAAGCTCGAGAGCAGGCGCAGTACAACAACATAGATAGATGAATGCAACAACCTCAAGTTGGCTTCACGCCATCTGCTATCGCAGCCACTTGGCACACGTCTCCCTCTCTTTCCGACCATGAACGCTGCGTTCTTTTGAGAATTTACTACAGCGAACATGCCGAATAACTGTATCAATACATACTCACATGCAGCAGCAGTGCGATCGCGCCCTCTGTAGCGTTGTGCATTTCGGACCCGCGGACACCATGGCGCATCGTCTCCCCGCACTTTTTACCCCTCGGCGTGGGGATGAAAGTGGTAGTTCGCCCGGTTCATCATTCTCCATTGGGTAATACCTTGCGCAATATAAATAGACGCGAGTTTTGTGTCGTTTTGCGACTCACTTACACCTTGAAGCGTTATCGCCATTTCGCAAATATTCTTCCATAATACGTCAACCATCATGGCGGCCGATTGGGAAACTAGGGCTGCGGAGCGCCGCCAGCAGCTAAGCAACACCATCCCGGGAGACTGGCGGCTCAAGCCGGAGCTGCTCGACGAGCTCAAGACGCCGCTCGAGGAGTCTGACAACAGAGTTCTCGAGCTTGGCTTCTGCAAGCGCTCCGGTATCCTGTCCGAGAGGGAGCTTGACATTACCGAGTCCTACAAGGTGTCTGAGCTGCTGGAGGCGCTCGCCAGCGGCCGGTTAACGGCGCTCGAGGTCACGACTGCTTTTTGCAAGCGTGCAGCCATTGCCCACCAGCTTGTACGTTTCTAGAACCGAATCTGCCCCCAATGTGGTACCCTTTTCTCGGGTTTCTTCTTGCTACAGTCTTCGGCTAACGATTGATGCCGGTTAGCTCAACTGTTGCACGGAAATATTCTTCGACAAGGCGCTGCAGAGGGCCAGGGAGCTGGATGAACGGCGCGCAAATGGCGAGCCTCTGGGTCTGTTTCACGGCCTACCGATTAGCGTAAAGGATAATCTACAGGTGGAGGGTGTGCCGGCAACGATTGGGCTGGTGCAGTTCTTCGACGACGTGTCGGAGAAGAACTCGGCCGTCGTCGACATCATCCTCGCCAGCGGCGCCGTGGTCTACTGCAAGACCAACGTGCCGCAGACCATGATGGTGAGTTTTTGTGCAGCATGAGCAGCGTGTGTCGGACGGGGTGTTGACGTTTTGAATTGTGCGGCAGACTGTCGACAGCCACAACAACGTCTTTGGACGAACCTTGAACCCGCTCAACACGAGCCTTTCAGCTGGTGGCTCGAGTGGTGGTGAGGGTGCCATTGTCGGCTTCAGAGCGTCGCCTTTGGGCCTGGGAACTGATGTAGGAGGTACAGTGACCGCAACACATGTCATGGGGCTGCTTCATAGATTGCTGACTTTCTCTTTGTCTCTCTTTGCCAGGTTCTGTTCGGTTTCCCGCAGCCTGCAACGGCGTCTACGGGTTTCGTCCCACGGTCGGACGCATTCCTGCTGGAGACACAAAGCTTTGCATCGATCCAGGCATGCGCCAGATTAAAGCATGCATCGGTCCGCTGGCCGGTGATGTCGACGCTCTGGGTCTGCTCATGAGAGTGGTCGTGAACTCTCGACCGTGGAAGCTGGACTCGACCGCCATCGATGTTCCTTGGCGCGACATCAAGGTCGAGGCTGGTCAAAAACTTCGCATCGGTGTCATGGCCGTGGACCCAGCATTTCCGCTCCACCCGCCGATTCGTGATGCCGTCAGGGAGGCTTCGGACAAGCTCGCTGCGGCAGGCCATGAATTGATTCAGCTGCAGCCCTCCGAGTGCCTCTTCTGGGAGGCCATCCAGACGGCGTTTAGTCTCTTCTTGCTCGATCCTACCGGCGGCCGCCTCGTGGAGGAGGCTGGAGAGCCTCCGATCCCGTCGCGCGCCACTCTGGCAAAGGGCCTGATGTTTGCCCCCTGGGCATATCTGGCCGACATGAAGGACCTAGAGGGGCTGGATCGTCTGTCGGCGCTCAACAAGAAGAGAGCGGCGATTACGAACGCGTGGCACGCGAATTACACCAAGCATAACCTGGATGCGGTCATTGGGCCGCTGATGCAGCACACGGCGGCTCCGCATGATGAGTTTGCCAGTACGGCATATGGGACCATATTTAACCTGATTGATGCAAGTTTTATCCTCAGTTCCTACGAAAAAACATCGCAAAGAAAAAGAAGCATGGCTAATACAGATATAGTATCCGGCGTGTGTGATTCCGTTTAGCAAGGCGACCGCCAAAGAGGGAGAGACGTTTGAGCTGAAGCCTGGCCAATACGCGTCCGAGTGTAAGCCGCTGCACTTCCTTTTGTTCTTTTTTGGGGGAAATCGTATTGACTTGTATCTACAGACAAGCCATCAAAGTCGGAGGGTATGCCTTGCACGATTCAGGTTGTGACACCTACCATGCGAGACGAAGAGTGTCTGGCCATTTCCAAGGTTATTGATGCATGCCTAAACAACTGAAAAGATGAAGGCCGATGACTCGGGCAAGGTAAGATGTTGGAGAAGCGCACTACTCTGCTAGTACGAGAAGCTGGAACTGGAGAAGTGCTGAAAGTGCCCTTCTGGAGCGATGATGCGCTTCTTGTCTGCTTCCCCAAAGTGGCTGTCGCGAGAAGGTGGCCTCGACAATGGGAACGATGCAAATACGGAGCTGAGCCTCTGCATTGTTGCTTTGTAAATAGCGATATGCCTGATGGTCAAAATACTGCTTCCTTTTTCTCGAGGAAATTGCTTCGTAGCGTTTCTTCTCCCACGTGTTTGAGACATGCTGTAGTGTAACCAGTGGCAACAAGCACAAAACCTTTACATTTTCAACGAAATCACAAGGCAGTTGAATTCTTCCTGAGCTACACGTGGATAAGGATAGCAAAAATGGTGAACAAAATTCAAGGCAATTGACATGTCGAAGCAGCTTTTGCATTTATATGCAGCCCAATGCTGTGGTGAGCCGAGGCCAACAAAAAAAAAAAGGTCCCCAACTATTGCCTCGCCGTCCCACTACAGCCAAAGCTCCAAGCTTATCAGTAAGTAGGTCGCCGGGACCATTTTTACTTCCTCCCACCTCTTCAACAACACATTTGCCATTGTCAATTTTCCCCGACAGCAACCGCTCAGCTCGCAACCGATAGCAAACATGGCTCCGTCATCACCTCTCCGAACGGGCTACCTCGTGCTCTACAACAGCGTGTCGGCCGCCGCCTGGGCCGTGGTCCTGTACCGCACCGTCCTCACATGCCTCGACGCCGGCTACCCGTACACCTACTTTGAGGTGGGCGAGTGGACGCGCTGGACGCAGACGGCCGCGTGCCTCGAGGTTCTGCACTCTCTCTTCGGTACGTCTTTTTACTTTTACCCTCTTCCCCCCGGCCCTATCTCGACGTACCATGTTTGCGACAAGGCCGCGCGTGCGACGCATCCCAATTGCGCCCTCGGATCGATGTCGCTACCACCACCACACCACCGCCCCCTTTGCGCGCGAGAATGCTAAATGCCGTCCAAACACAGGAATCGTCCGCGCTCCCATTTCCACCACCGTCATGCAGGTCATGTCGCGCCTGCTGCTCGTCTGGGGCATCACCTACCCCTTTCCGTTTGTCACGCAGGCGCCCTTTTACGCCTCCATGCTCGTCGCCTGGTCCGTCACCGAGGTCATTCGCTACTCATACTTTGCCACCAGCCTCGCCGGCTTCCAGCCGTCCTTTTTGACCTTTCTGCGCTACAACACCTTCTTCGTCCTCTACCCGCTCGGCATCTTCTCTGAGTGCTCCCTCATCTTCATCACCTCCAAGTTCCTGCAGGGCCCCGAGCAGTACATTCTCTACGCCATTCTCGCCATCTACGTTCCCGGTATGTATTCACACAAAGTCTTGCTGGCAAAGGGAGAGAAATGCTAACTGAGTGCTTTCGATAGGCTCTTATACGTTGTACACGTACATGATGAAGCAGCGCTCCAAGGTCTTTGGTGGTGCCCAAACCGCCAAAAAGATCCAATAAAGGATTACAGTCTCAACGAAATCGCGACGTCTAATCGGACCGATCGACGCTGTGACGAGTACGAAAATGAACGTAAAAGTACAATAGCAATGCCAGATGTGGCCTTTAATACAAATACTCAATACATATTACTAGCCAGCCGTTGGCTGGGGCTGTGCCGGAGCCACCTCCTCCTCGGGCTGGGGTATCTCTTCCGTGCTGCTCTCGTACCAATCATTGTGTAGCCACTTCGTAATGTGCGCCGCCGCATCAATCAGCAACGCGTCGTAGCCCGGGTTCTCGTCCTCCTCAAACATGGCTGCATCCCCAACAAACGTCAGCGTCGTGGATAACTCTTTGCTACCGTCAACAACCTCCCCCCGAAGAAGAGAACATACCTGTATGCGCCCCGATTTCGTCCGTCGCCTTGTCGTTGACGGCCGGCTTCCACTCGCCCGCCGCCATGGCCGTCGGCACGTTGCAAAACGTGCGGTCCCTGCCCAGGACCGTCCCCACGACGCTCGTCTGCTTGGGCGCCGCCGCCCTGCCCAGCCGCGTGTACAGGTTGGCGAAGCCGAGGCCCATCTCGCCGCTCAGCTGCACCATGCACTGCACGCGCTTCTTGAGCTCCTCGGCGCGCGCCAGGCAGCCCACAAACTCGAGGTGCGACGTCACCGTCGAGAAGCCCTGCCCAATCTGCTCGCGGTTGAGCCACGCCGCGGCGCCGCCGGCGGCCACGGCCCCCGCCGCCCCGACGAGCATGGCCGCTCGACCCCACGCCGGCCAGCCGCCCTGCTGCTGCTGTGGCGCCGGCGCCGGCGCGGCAGCGATGGCCCTCGACGTCGACGACGACGACCTTGTCGCGGCCTGGTTGGCGCCCCAGATGCTGGCGCCCAGGCCGCTCAGCTGCGTGAGCGTCGCCGACGCCGCCTGGTAGTGGCCCTCGGCGCCGTGGGCCACGACGCCCGGCGAGATGCCCAGAAAAGGCGTGTCAAACGCCAGCACGCCCTGCACGTACGGGAACAGCATGCTGCTAAAGTTGGGAATCTCCGACTTTTCGATGCCGTCCTCGGAGTAGATGGGCTTCTCCGACGCGATGCCCAGCAGCGACTCGACCGCCATGATGCCGCCCATCGAGTGCCCGATGAGGACGGTCCGCACCGACGGGTCCAGCGTCGGCGAGGGCGTGCCCGCCGCAACCTCCAGGTCAATCACCTTTTCTTCCAGCCTGGAGGAAGAGTGTGTGTGGTTAGTGAAACATGGCCACCGCCCTCGCTCACATCGATTGCGCAAGCACAGCCGGGGCATCTGATACTCACCATGTGCGGAAGCGCATCACGCAATCCCCAAGATCGCCGCGCGTCTCGTATTTCGGATACACAAGGACCTTGACATTGATTTTCGGCAGCTCCTTCGCTACCATGTCCCGCAGGTGCTCCGTGAACCGATAGTTGTCTCCAAATGTAAGGTTGCCACCCTGGTGAGTTTGATTAGCGGCAACCGGTGGTACAGGACGCGGCGCAATGGCTTTGATGAATGCGTACTCGGAAGCCATGGATGAAGCACAGGAGCAGCGTCTTCCTTGCCATGGTGTTGTGCGGCTACGCTTCCGACGGAAGCTTGTTGAATCAATAGTTTGCTGTACGGGTTGAGATGCCGAAGCCATGTCGGTCAACTGGCCGAGCTGCGGCAGTGGCTTAGCGGTTCCAGAACTACACGTGCGAAGCTTCCTCCATCGTCATCGGTTCCACCAATCGTTGGAGCCATCCACACAGCCTTCACCACGGCATCTCAGTCATCTCGCACAGAGATTCACCAAAAGCAGGATAGCAATCAAAGTTGACTTAAGAGCGTCTATTACAGTACATCCATCTCCTAATCTAAACAAAACACGCACAGGCAGCCTCGCAAACCCCGTTGGGATAGATCCGCGATCGCAAAGGTCCCTGCAGTTTATTCCCAGTCTGTAATTTCCCATTCGACGACCTCTCCTCATCCCTGCTGCCTCGCACCTCGCGATACACATGCTTATCACACGAGCAATAGATAAAAAGAACGGTTGGATCCCCAAAAACGCCGTAAACACACATATGAACAAATCCGCTCGTGCGGCATTCCTGCCGCCGTCGCCGAAATCCAGGTCAGCCTTGCCAGTATTGCGCCGCCGAGGGAACTTGGAAAATCCCTCCATTTCCAGTGGCTCGCATCCAGTAATACATCATGCTTTTTTCTTCTTCAAAATCATTGCTCGCCCTCACTCAGGCCAGCCGATCGCGCCCCATTGGCCTCCCGCGCGCTGCTCGTGATGATCTTGATGCGAGTACCGCTGGGCTGCGGCGTGCTCTCGGCAGCTGAGGGGGCAACTGAACTCGCCTTTCCGCCCTCTTCCAGCTCCTGCAGCCCAGGGTTGGCATCCACCAGCTCCTGGCACTTTGTCGTGAAGAAGTCATTCATTGTCTTTGCATCCTGGTACAAAATACTGCCATCTTCATTGTACGTTTGACAGTTGCGAATCATCAGGTCAAAGTCCTTCCTCATGTCGCTCAGAGAATTGTACTCCTCCTTCTTGATGCGCGTTTGAATCTGGTTCATGCAAATAGGGTTGGTGATGATGAGGTAGTAATCGGCGTAGTCGCGCTTAGGCGGCAGCTTGATGAAGGGTCCGATGATGAGGCGTTTGCCGGCGTCAGACTCATCGTCCTCGGCAGGCGGTTCAATGTCATCAACTTCAAGAGTCATCAAGGCGTCGTACAGGGATCGCAGGCTCTTTTGCAGGAGCTCACGCTGTTGAGGATTCAAGCGAGACTCGTTCGCGCCACCCTTGCTGGGCCGCCCTTGAGGGCCACGGCGTTTCTTAGGCGGCGGTTCATCATCTCCGTCCTCGGCCTTGCGCTTCTCATTTTTGCTGCCCGGCTTACGGCCTCGCTTCTTGGGCGTCTCAATCTCTTCCGTGCTGGCGCGGCTAGCGGTGGGAGAGTCATCCAAGCCCCCCTTATTCAACCTATTCGTCTCGCGCCTGTCTTTGCGAGCTTGCTTGCGTTGTGCCGCCGCCTCTGGCGAATCTTCGTCATCATCAACTGCCATGAGCCACTGCTCCTCGGTGAGGCCATCGTCGTATTTGACCTTGGTGCGCTCACGGGCACCGCGACCAAGAATGAGATCCTCTGGCTCATCGGGAACGGGGTTACCTTCGTTCAGGTAGATGAGGGGCAACTCGTCTTCGCCCATCAGTCTCGACTTGCCCTTGGGTCCGTACGTGGGGTCCTTTGCGCGTTCCTCGTCGATAGCCTGGAACTTGACTATCTCGTCGTCGCTACGTGCCAGTAGCATATTCAACTCCTCGTCTTCCATCTCTTCTTGCTCGCCAGACTCTGCCATGTCGGCAGTCTCCAGCAAAGTTCGAAGCATAGCATCTCGATCCGTCTCTGAGGACTTGTTATCAAAACGACCAGCCTGAATGACCTTGCCATCCATGTCCAGCTTGAAGCGAGCACGTTCGAGAATCTTTTCTTCAACCGAGTTGGAACTGATCAAACGCAGAATTCTGACCTCGTTCTTCTGACCGATACGATGAGCACGATCCTGAGCTTGCAAATCCTGGTGAGGATTCCAATCGGAGTCGTAGATAATGACGGTATCGGCAGTCTGCAGGTTCAGACCGAGACCACCGGCACGGGTAGAAAGCAGAAACATGAAGTATTTGGAATCAGGGGCGTTGAAATCTCGCAGCAGGTCCGAACGCTCGTCAGATTTGGTAGTACCGTCGAGGCGGAGATATTCCATGCGACGATAACGGAGATAGTCTTCCATGATATCCATAATGGCCGTCATCTGGAAGAACATGAGCACGCGATGGCCAGTTGCGTGATACTTTGGCAAGATTCGGTCCAGAAGCTCAAACTTGCCTGCCGTTCGCCACAGAATGTCATTACTAATGCTCAAAGGGTTCATGACATTTTCAACTTCGTCGAAAACGAAGGGATGGTTGCAAAGTTTGCGTAGCTGCATGATCATGTTGCTGAGGCCTCGGGCACCAGCCTTGCCACTCTTGCTATCGCTGACAGCAATTTTGTTGTGGGTGACCATTTGCTTGTAGAGCTTGGACTGGAGGGCAGAGAACTTGCACTTGATAACCTTCTCAGTCTTGTCGGGAAGATCCTTTTCGACATCCTTCTTCAGACGGCGCAGAAGGAATGGTCGCAGAACCTTGTGTAGGCGGCGAATGACAAGAATCTGCTCTTCTTCTGTGAGCTCCATCTTGTCCTGTCCACCGGTGTTGGCGAAGGGAGTATTGAACCATTCATCGAACGTCGTGGCCGATTTGAAAATGTTGGGCAAAACAAAGTTCAGCATGGCCCACAATTCTGATAGGTTGTTCTGCAGCGGAGTACCGGTAAGAATGAGGCGGAAACGGGTGTTGTAGTATTGCTGAATGGTCGCGCTCAGCTTGGAATTGCTGTTCTTCATACGATGACCTTCATCGATAATCATGTGAAACCACTTGATCTTGCTCAGGATTGGTCTGTCCTTGATGATGTATTCGTAGGTAGTCAGAAGCACTTGGAAACGCCCCTGGCGAATCTTCTCTTGCTGCAGCTTGCGAGTGTTGGGAGGGCCTTTGTAGACAATGCGGCTGATGCTAGGTGCCCATTTCTCAAACTCAAGGTTCCAATTAGTGAGGGTACTCAGTGGGACGATGACGAGATACGGCCCGGACTGCTGCTTGCGCTCGATGAGATAGGTAATCAGACTGATGGTTTGAATCGTCTTTCCGAGACCCATTTCGTCTGCGAGGATACCATTCAGGTTATTGTTGTAGAGCGATATCATCCACTGAAGACCCTTGACCTGATACTCCTTGAGTTTGCCACCAACGAGCATGTCGGCCTGCTCAGTGACCTCTTCACGAATTTTGTGAGCAACAGCGTAGTAGTCAATCTTCCTACCGCCAGTCTCTTCATCCTCCTCGTCCGGCTCGGATTCGGATTCTTCAGCCACAAAGTTCTCGGTGCCGTCGCCGTAACGTTCGGCGGCTTGTCTTTGCTGTGCCTTGACAGACGAGGCAAGCTGGTGCAGGAAACCATCGGTTTGGCGCAGCAAATGTGTGATACGAGTGTCCTTGGCTTGGTCGAGCAGTTTGAGGTAGGCTTCCTCGTCGTTGGCCTTGAGAGCCTGCAGACGCTGCTTGGCGGTACGCTCGACGCGCTTCTGTTCCTCCTTCTCGATGTTGAAGTGCTGAGAGTACATAAGACGGCTGAGCTTGTGGAACTTAGTACGCTGAGCGTTGGCAGTTTCGTGAATCTCAGCTCGGCGGTTGTAGACGGCACGCAAGAAGTCAGAGTGCTTCTTCTTCTCGCGATTCTCACGAGCATCGCGCTGCTGCTTCTCTAGCTTCTCAGTAATGCGCGCCTCGCGAACATTCTGCTTCTTCATGCGCCGATAGTTGGAACGGTTTGTCGTCATTGCTAGGTTGTCATAGTGCAGCATCTGACGACCAACCTTCTCACGGAGTGCGCGCTGTTTAGAGTACAGAGCAAGCTTCTTCATCTCAATAATGGCCCTTCTCTTGAGATCGTCGTTGACCTCAAGGTCTTCGTCGGTAACGTCAATGTGGGCAATGTTGGCGGGTGTGTTCTTCAGCTCTGCGTAACGTTGGCTCATGCGGTTGAAGACGACAACCTCTTTCTCGTATCGCAAATGCTCAGCATCGATACCGGTGGGGAAGATGCCGGGGATAAACCACCGGTTCTTGCGCTGCGTGTGATCGAAGTAGTTGATGGATGGCCGAACCATGTTGGTGCCGTATGGAGATTTCAGCGCCTTATAAATGTGCTGCTTCGGCAGCTGGTTCGCCTCATCCGAGACGGCGACATCAGCACCATTGGGAGCGTCCTTGCCTCCATCAACAGCAGGGACCTTGGTTGGTGTAGACACGGGGGAATTAGCCATGGTGGTTTGGCGGCGCATACGTTGGTTGAAGATGGCTTGTTGCAGCTGCAGGGAAACGCCAGCGTTCTTGCCCAACAGCTTAAAGGCGTGAATTTGCTGTCTGAGAAGAGCAAGCTGCTGCTGACTAAAAAGATTCGAGGCACCGACGGCTGGCGACACGCCAGCAGTCGGCGTGGCCACGGAGTTTTGAGGCGGCGCAACAGCAGCGCCTTGGGGATGAGGGCCTGGCTGTCCAGGTTGCGGTGTCCCTTGTTGGGAGCGCTGAGCCTGCGCGCCATTGGCAGCACCGTTTGGCATACCTTGCATCTGCTGGTGCTGCTGCTGCTGCTGATGTTGCTGCTGCTGATGCTGCTGTTGCATCATCTGCTGCTGGTTGCGTCGCATGTTGTGCTGTTGTTGAAAGTTCGCGAGGAACTGGTGTGCTTTGATATATTCGGGGTCGGATGGGGGGACGCCCTGTTCCTTCATCTGCTTAAGTTTCTGCATGTACGGTCAGCAAAGAGCCAATTGGAGCCGCGGCAGCGCTTTGCACAATGGGCACAACATAAAACGCGTTGGGAAGCATACCCGGAATACTTCTTCTGCCTGCTGCTTGGTTGCGCCGGCAGGCATAGGGCCCCCTGGGTGCTGGACACCGGGAGGTGCTTGCACGGACGCCATAGTTGCGGAGAGAGCAAAGAGGCGCGTCTGCTATAAGCTGTAACGGATGCTAATAAATTGCGCTTTCATGTACGTTGCATATCGAGACGGGCCGAGGCGTTGAGGCTCGTGTCGCAAAGGTAGAGTCGCGACCCAAGAGGGTGGGCGTCGCGGTGATGAGCGGGCGCGGCGAAGGGCTAGAGAATAGGCAAAGGGAAGGGCAAAGCACGCGACGGGGGCGATGCGGATGCGCTGGGCGTGGCGATGAAGGAATTTCTGAAGGCGAATGCCACGGTGTAGCGAGCGCGTGGATGGGAGTGTGAAGGGTTGCGCGTGGCAGGGATGCTGACGCTCCGGCTTTTGATGCTGGGCTACCGCGTGGCGTGCTGGACGAAAACGTCAAGCAAAGGGGGTTTTCAAGCGCAAGGGAAGGAAGAAAAGTGTGAAAATGGCGATGCGGCGCGTCGGGGACAGTGCCACGGGTGCGGGCGGCGTGTAAATCGCGTGAAACACGACGGAGCCGGGAATTTTGAGATGGACGCCGATGGTTTGCGACGGACCTGGCGATTTTTTGGATGCGCGCACTCGCTGGTTGATGATGGGGAGGTGGTGAAGAGACAGGACACGACTTGGGGCGTGATGGCTGGTGCTCCCGTGCAGCCGCTAACCACGGTATTTTTCAGCACGGGCCCCTGCGCAGGCCGAATCCTGCCTGTGCCTGTGGAGCGCTCAAGGGATAAATTTGGAATTAGGTAAGCTGCTCTATCTGCCAGCACGTGATCCACTCTCGTACGCTGTGGTGCTGCCTCGTCACAGTATCTATGTACCAACCCATGTACCTATGTGCCTATGTGCCTGGCATTGGCTGGGCAATGGGCGCTGTCACTTAACTTGACAGGTCGATGCAGCACGGAATCGATCTTGCAAAACTACGTTGTAGTGTGCAATATTACGTCTTCTCGCACTGTTGCGACGTTGCACGGCATCCGCGCCCTCAGCGATGCGCTGGCCGGCGATCCAGTAGGTGATGACAGCTCCGTGGTGGCTCTCGGGGTATACATTCATATCGCTTTATCTTCACCTCTTAGCCCTCTTCTTGTCCGGGCCATCGGCTTCGTCATCGCTAATGTTGGCATACTGCGTCTCCGGCTGTGTTTTGCTCCATGCCTTGGTAAACATCGGATCGCTCTTGGCCTTGTCAGCATACTTTAATAGAGCTTCGCGAGGGTCCTCATGAAGCATTCGCGCAAGCGGTATACTCTCTGCGACATGTCTCTCATCGGGCTGGCTGCGCTGGAAAGGAGTCTGCTGAGGGACGTGTGGACGGCGCGGGTCCTTTGAGCTGCCGCCGGTCGTGCCTGTCTTCCTCGGCCCTGCGCCCGGTGTGATGATGGAGTCGCCCGACATGCCCATGGACTGGTCTGTAGTAAATTCAGAGTTATCATCAATGTGTCGCTTCTTCGGGGCGCGTGACATGACTTCAACTGCTCCTCTTGTCGACTTGTCAGGGTTATAAAGTACACGCGTCTCTGCGTTCGCAGACCCTGTAACAATCTGGTTAATCTTGGGATGCCAATCCACAGTAATAAGAGTCGAGCCAGGTGTGATAGGTGTAACATGTTCCGCTTGTAAATTTCCGGGGTTCAGAATATGAAGGTGGCCGCTGGCGGAACCTGTGATGATGCTTGTGGAGTTGGGCGCATAGCGAATATTGGTCGTCGGGTGTGCGTTCGACGTCGATGCGTGAGATACTGTCACCAGAGGTTTGGTGAATTTTCTCGTATCCCACAGCTTGATTAAATCGTCTCCTCCCCGAGTGACCACCATGCGTCCATCGCCGGAAATATCGATGCCTCCCGTCCATGTCTGCGGCTTATGCGCTTCCAAAATTTCTCCAGCTGGTCTTGAAAATGGTCCATTGCCGCCGTACATGACAAGCGTCCCGTCGAGTGCAGCTCCAATGAGCACGTTGTTGCCGCCTTGTGCTGTCGTCGCCCACGCGACGGCAGTCATTTTCGATCTCCCGGCCGAGCCCGATGTCTTTGATTTGAACACGACGACTTCCTTTTGCGATCGCTTATTGTTGATGTCCCAAATCCGTAGGGTGCTGTCTGTGCCAGCTGTAACAAATTGATTCTTGTCTGTAGGATGCCATGTTCCGCCCGTAATTTCCGAGATATGGCCCTTGGTATTATGCATATCTCGCATATACATGTCTCCCTTGACGAATGTAGTCAGGACATCTCCGTCACGAGACAATAATTTGGCTTGCGGATGTGCCGAAATGCAAAGCAGGACACTCCCAGCTTGCGGATTGAATTCAATGTGGTGAATTGGGTGTGACTCTGCATTGTCTGCAGCCTTGCCTTCATATGGGTCTACTGTTCGGAAAGCTCGAATTGTCGTCGGCGTCATGGATGAAAAGTCGTGGAGCTTCACATTACAGTCGGTCGAGCCTGTCGCCAGTCGGACTCCAGAGGGGTCAAGAGACACGGTTGTGACAGTGCGGCTAGCCGTTGGAATCACCATCTCGTGGGAAACTGGAAATTCGTCGCCATCATCAGAATCGTCATCGCTGTCGCTGTCGTTGTCGCTGTCATCTTCACTAGAGGCGCCTCTCTGTTTCGTTTGCTGTAACAACTCTGAGGGCTTCTCGTCCACAACTCTGCGGCTTTTGTCGATCTGCGCCGCAATGTTTGTCGTTTTATTCTTCTTGCCAAAAGCGGACGGCAGAAATGCTCGCATAGGATCATCTGCTGCCAAGTCCGGGACCTCGACCTCGAAATCGTCGTCGCTGGACATGGTGACTGCGGCAGCAAAAGAGGTACTGGTGAAGAGAGAAAATAAAGAGGGGAGCTGCTTGGGAGAATTCGTGAAAGAGATGGAGTGGTTGGATACGTCTTTGCTGGCGGCCTGGATCACTGGATCAGGCACCAGTAGCCTGGAATGCGCCTGTTTGGGTGGAACCCGGGGAGCTACATGGGCCACCTACCCTGGGCCTGGCACTACCATGAACTCGCAACCTTCACACGACCGAAGTTGTCCTACCATCTTCCGCCAGCGGGCGTTCAGCAAGAGGTTATTTGTCCCGACTCAATATGGCGGTCGATCCGCTTACAGACGAGGACGAGCAGTACGACTCGGCGAACGACTCGGATTTTGCGCCTGATGGCGAACCCAACATCGTATCCTCTGAGGAGGACGAGGGCGAGGAAGGCGAGGAAGGGCGAAAACGAAAGAAATCACGCAAAGATACGACCCAGGAATCGGCCGTTGCAGATGACGATGTCGTCTACGAAAATTCCGGCGATGAGGCCATCATCATCAAAGGCAAAAAGAAGTTAAAGAAGTCTAAGAACGTAGATGATGAAGGCGGCGGTGGGCTGATCAAAACTCGGGCTCAAAGGGCAGCTGAGTAAGGGATTCCTCTGGCTCTGTGAAGAGTTTTTACTCACATATAACCTCAGGAAAGAAGAGCGACAATACACAGCAAATACAGATCCAGTGACGGTCGACGTCGACGCCATTTGGAGGCAAATGCTTTCCGGCCAACCTGTTGAACCAGAGACGAGGAAAGAAACAAACGTAAGCGAGGCCGTCTCAGCAGAGATTATTCAAGACGCCGAAAAGCAAGCAAACCCCACCGAAACGATCACAATCAAGCGCACCTATAATTTTGCCGGCAAGGTGCACACCGAGGAGAAGACGGTGGCGCGCGACTCTGCCGAAGCTAAACTTTACCTCGCTTCTGAAGAAGGACAAACAGCGACCGTAGCCGGCGCCGCATCGCCACCTAAGCGCGCGACTCGAAAAGCCTTTCGCTCCGCGTTCGAGCCCATTATCACCGATGCGAGCGGCGTGCGCCGGCTCGACCTCAACCTGGGCATGGCGGCACGACTGCAGGCGGCCAAGGAGCTTCAGGCTAAGAAGCTCAGTACAGTGGAGAAAAGCCGCATGGACTGGGCCGGCTACGTGGACAAGGAGGGCATCCAGGACGAGCTGGCCCTTGCGGGCAAGTCCAAGCACTCGTTTGCGGCGCGGCAGGACTTTTTGGCGCGGAGCCAGGCAATCCGCGACGAGGACTCTCGGAAGGCACGAATGGCCGGGCGGACGTAAAAGGCAGTGTTCGAGAGAGGCTCCTCGCAGGCTCTTTGGTACGCACCGCTCACCTTTACTCCATTCATGGTCACACCTGCGCAGCGTCGCCCGCGAGGCGGCCAAGCCAGTGCACCACTACTTTCACAGGCGAGCATATACTGCATCATCAGCCAACGGCTAGATATGCACACATGCTTAAAGCTCATATTCTCTAATCGGGAAGATCCGGGCAATATACGAAGGTGCCATACTGGATAATGGCTAGGATACCGCAGCGATTGAATGCGACCCTAATATTCCGTATGACGGTGCGAATTGCGCACAGGACCCCGCAATAGCCCGATTCATTCTTCCCTTGATACATACAGAGATCAAGAACACTGGCAATATGCCTGAGCATTACTTCTGAAAGATGCGAGGCAGGCTAGCTGTACCCCGCAACTGCAAGAGAGCCTCGTGGCATAGATCAATCCAAGGACATTAGCCTTGTCCAATAATGCAAACAAGCTTCAAACACAATACATACCATACACAATTATTAAAATGGCCAATAATAACGACTCGTCTATCCCGTGGCAGCAATCAGCAGCCCAGAAAAGAGCGGCTGTCAATGCGCTGATCCCCGGCGCCTGGCGCGTAAGCCAGGTGCCGTCTGCTGAAGAGCAGCCCAACGTCACCGGAGGATATATCCGGCAGTTCTTGAGTCTTCGCGAGAGTGAAATTACAGAAACCGAAGCGACTGACATTTTAGCGAAAACGACAAGTGGTGTATGGAAAGCAAAAGAAGTCACGTCGGCATTTTGCCATCGTGCCGCAATTGGCCACCAGCTGGTATGCAAGACAGAGAGCGACTCCGACGAAGCGATCGACGAAGCGATGCGTGGCTTAACATGTAATAGGTTGCGTGCCTTCACGAAATTTTCTTTGATGCAGCAGTTGCCGAAGCTGAACGATTAGACGAGTACTTTGCCAAACATGGAAAGCCCATCGGGCCGCTTCATGGCCTACCCGTGAGCTTAAAAGACCAGTTCCATGTCAAGGGGATCGAGACAACCATGGGATACGTTGGATGGATTGGCACTTTCCAGGGAAAAACAGGCACTGGGAAACAAAAAATATTCGAGAGTGAGCTTGTGCGGGAGCTCAAAGAGCTTGGTGCTGTCCTTTTCTGTAAAACGACACTTGCGCAAGCCGTTTTCAGCTTGGAGCCACTCAACAACATCTGGGGGTATACGTGCAGCCCATTGAACAGACAGTTACTTGCTGGCGGCAGCTCTAGTGGCGAGGCGGCGCTGATTGCCCTGCGCGGCAGGCCCTTGGGCATCGGAACGGACTACGCCGGTAGCATAAGAGTTCCCGCCAGCCTCAACGGCTTATACGGCCTACGACCGTCGTCGGGACGCTTGCCGTACCAGGGCGCCGTGAGCAGCAACGACGGACACAGCATCATGAAATCGGTCGTTGGCCCCATGTCGACATCGGTTGGCGCTCTACGTGCCATGGTGCAGGCGATTTTGAGCCGGCAACCTTGGCTACACGATCCGCTTGTCGTGGAGATGCCATGGCGCGCCGAGGATTACATCTCGGGAAGGAAGCTCTCGTTTGGTATTTTGAGACACGATACAGAAGTGGCACCTCACCCTGCTATCAGTCGCGCTGTCGACTTGGTAGTTGCCGCGATTGAGGCCATGGGGCACGAGGTTGTGGAATGGAAGCCTCCACTACAGGCAGAAATGTACCAAATAAAGGAAGAAATCAGTGCTTGTGATGGGGGCCACAACATCCATGGAGATTTGCGTCTGTCGGGAGAGCCCCCCGTGTCACGTATACCAATGACGTTTGGGATGGAGCCCAAGGATCCAAAGAATGCAATGGAAATTGCCGAGCTGCACATTCGAAAGCGCGAGTATCAGAAAGAATACATGGAGTACTGGAACAGCACGGCAGAAGTGACGGCTACAGGCAGACCCGTGGATGCCTTTATCTCGCCGTTGATTCCATTCACTGGCATGCGGCCAGGATGGAATCGCTTTATAGGTGCGACCCGAGGGAGACTTTGCCGAGCTTCGCCAGTGAGATGACTGCGCAGGAAATGCTAACTCGCTACATTTTCGCAGTCAACTCGTCCATCGTCAATGTCTTGGACTATGCAGCATGTGCGTTTCCGGTCACGGTCGCGGATAAGACGGTCGATGTGCTAGACGACGGCTACAAGCCACGGAGCGAGCGCGATGCTTACAACATTGCAATGTGTACGTCGTGGAATCTCTCCTGCTACCGGTGATTTTGCTTTATTAATGCGGCGAGTCGGTAGACGACGCGGAGCTATACGACGGCGCACCCGTTGGACTGCAGCTGGTGGGACGACGCCTGCAGGAGGAAAAGGTGCTGGCTTTGACAGAATTGGTGGCTGACGGGCTGGCCGAGATGAGGCGTTGAAACTGGGCCTGCTGAGAATCAGTACATACTGTTGGCGGAGGGCAGGCTTGTCGTTGATGAGAGTATTTGACCTTGGGTTGTGTATTGTTGGTGTATTGTTGGTGGAGAGCAAAGGATGAAAGTATCGTGTCGTTTCAGACTAGTTACATCGGCGATCTGAGGACGGAGTAATCACTGTATCGATAGGTACCAAGGTAGTAATCTGCAGGTCCGACACCGCCAAAGTGTAGCATCTTTTTTTTTTTTTAGCGGGACGCATTGAAAAGCGAGCAAGCCACGCCACGAAGCCACTGGCGGGCGATTGGAACAAGACAGCAAGCTGGGCTGCTTGGCTGGCGCGGCTGGGTGGGTTGGGTGCTCGGTTTAGGTGGTCGTTGCTCTAACTAATAAATTTACAGTGGCCAACCACGGCACCACACGGCTGCAAGCAAAAAATTACTGAGACCCGCCGCCACGCTAGCTATCTGCAGCTCTAATTGACCGAAAGGCTTCTGTGCATGTTCGGAGAAGTAAAAGAAGCAGTCAGACTCAACATATGCAGCATTGATTCTTTTCTGCTAGGAGTAGCCCGAGCTAAGAGAGAGAGCGCTTTGGCTACCATCATCGCAGCTCTGCGCTGTCTGCGCGTCAGTGACATCACGAACTGCGTTATCCAGACCCACGCCCTGCACTATCTTTGCCTTGGCAGCCAGTCGGCAGCGTTAGCTTGAACAATTATTGGCACCTACCATTTGGGCACGCCCCATCGCCACCACACTCCAACTCACCAGCCAGAATTTAACTTCCCCATTTCCCATAGTTATCGTTTGGCCCTCCCAAATACAATTTCCTTCGCATCACATCGACCGCGACCCCTGCAGCGCATGTATATCTCGACATCTTGACGGTCCGAGTCTGTCAGTCGAAGCTGGGCACTTCGGTTCGATACCTGACTATTACAACGGGCCGCGCAGCAGACCAAGCCGGCTGCGGCACCTCCGTACCTGACTTTCGCTTGCTTCTATCTGCGTAAGCGCTGAAATGGCCAGCAATCGCTTCAAGCCCCTCGTGGACACCAAAATCACCGCATCGCCCGGTCCGACCTCTGCGCCTGCGCCCTCCACCGCTGGCGCAGAGTCGTCCGCCACCGCAAAGCCCACCCGCGCTCCCCGCAAACGAAAAGGTCACCGCGGTGGTAAGAAGAAGAGATCTCGCCGCAAGAGCTTTGCCCTTCTACATGGCGACAGCCACGATGATACCGACAGGGCATCTTCTGCCGGCGGCTTTTACAATCATCCACACGGAAACCTGAGTGGCGCTAGCATTGACAGCGAGATCCTGTTAGACCATCGGTGCGTCCCACCTTCAACCTCTTGCCGCCATGCATGCGCCATGCCTACTGACTCTTGCCCAGAGAACATACTCCGCTTCGCATTCGACGTTCCTCGACCGTTGGTGATCGATATCAGAACCCCCTTCCCAGCATCAACAGCCGACTGCGCTCTGTTCAAACGCACCACGGCGGCGACAGATCCGGTCCAGGGACGCCATGGGACGAGAATACGCCCCTGCTCCCTGATTCCGCTCGATTGAGTGCTGCTGGTGCCTCTAGCTACGGTGGCGCTGATAGTAGGACGCAGAGAAGCAAGAGCCGCAGGTCTTCCACAGTGTCTTCCAGCACAAAGCTGGCAGCCGCATTTGGAAGAAAGGATCAATACAATGTAAACAATCCTCCCTCGGTCCCCGGCTCGCCCACTTTTGGCACCCTCAACCACCACAACGACATGACTTTTGGCGATGTGATGCTGCGGGACGAAATGGCCATGAGGTCAGGTAGCCCAAAGCGCGACATGGACGAGGAGGAAAACTACTTCAACGCCGAGGATGGCCATCGACACGATGACATCCACAGCCCACACCCCGCCGCCGAGGCCGACGTCTGCTTCCCGGCTCATGGCATGTCCGAGTTGGGTGATGACGAGGGTACTACGCGTGGGGATGGAACCCAGCACAGAGCTCGCCGCCGCCGACGGCAGTGGCCGGACTTGTCTGTCCTAGAGGAGTGGAGGCAGTTTGAAAAGGAAGATAGAAGCGAGGGGCGCAGAGCCAAGAGAATTACGGAACCTCAACTCATCAACGGCCGCCTGCGTCCCGTGCGCAAAGGCTGGTTCCAAACCGACGAAGACGTTCCCTATCGCTTCACCTACTTTAATGAAGAGTTCCAGAGCACCATTCACAGTCACACCATATCAGAGCTTGTGCAGCCTGGAGGAACATTTCGTGAGCTCTTTATTCCTGACCATCGTGTTCTCACCGACGACGAGTCTGATTCGGGCGACGAAACCATGTCTATCCCATCACGAGCGCCAAACGCGACAAACGCATCTGGGGGGGCCGAACCGGACTCTCGTCGCTCTACTCGTCAACCCTCAGTATCCGAGTCTGCTCGCGGAACATTCTCTCCGCCTCAATTTGCGCAAATGTCACAGAACCAGCCTCTGGTAGACGTGTCTACGCGTGATAGCTCCAGGGCGCCGTCCGTTCGGGCACCGCTCGCTGCCGCAAGTGGTCTGCATAACTCGGACAGCATGATGTTCAAGCCACTACCGGAGCCTCTCGACCAGGCCCCTAAGCCGGAAAGGTCGATCCGGTACGGGGACCGGCCGGTATGGTGGCTCAACATTGTCTGCCCCACGGAAGAAGAAATGAAGGTGATTTCCAAGACCTTTGGTATTCACCCTCTGACCGCCGAGGATATCATGGTACAAGAGGCGCGTGAAAAGGTTGAGCTCTTCCGCCACTACTACTTTGTCAACTACCGCACCTTTGATCAGGACATCAATAGCGAAAACTTCCTGGAGCCCGTCAACATGTACGTAGTCGTCTTTCGCGAGGGCGTCCTCAGCTTTCACTTCTCCATGACGCCGCATCCTGCCAACGTGCGGCGGCGCATCCGGCAGCTGCGCGACTACCTGCTGTTGTCGTCGGACTGGATCTCGTACGCCATTATTGACGACATCACCGACGTCTTCCAGCCGCTGATCCAAAACATCGAGGACGAGGTCGACGAGATTGACGAGGCCATTCTGCGCCTGCACTCGCCCGTGGAAAACGCCGACGAGAAAAAGGACGACGCCGCGACCATTACCGAGGCGAGCGGCGACATGCTCCGCCGCGTGGGCGACTGCCGAAAGCGCGTCATGAGCCTGTACAGGCTCCTGGGCAACAAAGCCGACGTCATCAAGGGCTTCGCCAAGCGCTGCAACGAGCGCTGGGAAGTGGCGCCCAAGTCGGAAATTGGCCTGTATCTCGGCGATATTCAGGATCACATCATCACCATGACCTCCAACTTGAGTCACTACGAAAAGTAAGTCTCCTCCTTTTCTTGCTCGGTACTCCTTCTACCAACTCTGGGCTCTACTCTACCCTTTGATTTCTTCTTTCTAACCTACAATCACAGAATCCTGGCCCGTGCCCACGGCAACTACCTCGCGCAAATCAACATTCGCATGAACGAGCGCCAGGAGCAGACGGCCGACGTCCTCGGCCGTCTCAGCGTCATCGGCACCATTGTGCTACCCATGAACATTATCACGGGTCTCTGGGGCATGAACGTCTGGGTCCCTGGTCAAGAGTACGAGGGCGACCTGCAGTGGTTCATGCTCATCACGGCCGGCCTGCTGTGCTTCGGCATCGCGTGCTACCTCGTTGCCAAGCGCGTGTATCAAATTGTCTAAAACAGAGACGGAAGTACTTTTTTTGTCACTCTTTTTTTGCAAATTCTTCTCCTCCTTTCTCTTCTCTTTCTTCTTCCTCTTCTTTTTGCTTATGCAGGGAAATGGCGGGTTTTTTTTTTGGAACCTTGAAGTGTAGATATCGTGGAGTATTTTGGACAGACAAAAGGAAAGCCTTGGTTTCACGATTCTTACAAGCAATAGTATACGGCACTGAAATAGCAAGAATGATGGAGAGCTCAGCTCCATTTCTTTCCCCTTTCTCCTTTTTCATGTTCGTCTAGGCAAGGCTCAAGCACGTTGCGCATGGAAAGATTGATTTGAGTAAATAACGACCAGAAGGAAAGATACATGTAGCACAACCACCACATATGGTTATATTAGCAACTCATAGAATCATGTATTACCATAAAAACCTTTGGCACAGTATCGTGAAGCTTGCTAAAACGAGTCCGAGGACTAGGAATAATTTCCTGCGTTACCCGTCTACTATTAACAGTGTGCTTTATGGGAACTCTGTCACATCTCCTGAGAGTGGTTGCGACATTACGCTGGTTTTGTATTATTGGTTCCTTCGTTGCCAGCATCAAAACGCCAAGCACCATAAATCAATGGCCCTTTTATCCAAGGGACTATCGCCGTCTCCGAATGTTTTTTTGCTTTAAATCTTTAAAGTTGCACAATATCATCGCCTTCCTTGGCCCATAAAGGCAGCTCGAAGCGCCATGACTTGTTGCTTTTCCACCTCGGGTAGCATGTCAATCTGTGCCTGGGGGAGCTCCATCAGTGCGCGCATGAGGCCATCTGAGTCCTGTCCTCCAGCGGCTGCAGCACCAGGAGCTGCAAAGGGCATGCCAGCGGCCACAGGCGTTGTGTTGTTTATAGGCGCCTGCGGGTATCCCGGCATGGCTGGCACGCCACCGTAGTTTGCGGGAGGCTGTTGCGCAGCAGCGGCAGTGGGAATACCCGGCTCGACAACCGACTGGATGGCTTCGGGCGACACCAGACCCATGAGCAGCAGCGCCTGGAAGACGGCGTACGAGAGCTGAGGCGCCTGTTGCAGAAGCTCCGAGGCGCGTTGGGGATCTGAGGACGCCAGAGTCTTCATCTGCGTGAGGATATCGAGCAGTTGCGCAGGTGGGAGTGTGTTGAGCGTTCGTGAAATGGCATCGGTGCAGGTGAGTCCAGGTGGGATATCCTTGCCGGGTGGCAGCGGCGGCAGAGATGATGGCTGGACCATATGTGAGGCCCCGTTTGAAGTAGTGGCAGCACTCTGCATCACGGTTAGCTACAGTTTGTTTCGTCAGACTCTATCCACCATAGGGTCGCCACTGACAGGTGTGTAGTCGTCGTCCGCGGCCTTTTGCTCGTGGGAAAAGTCGACGCGGAGCTTGCGACCCATGATTTCGTAGTCGTTGAGGTTTCGAACGGCCGAAGAGGCAGAGTCTAGCGATGGAAGGATTAGATGGGCCGAAGTGAGGAGCAGTGCTCGTGTGCGCCGCCGGGTGTCGTACCGGTGTCTGGGTATTCGGCAAAGCCGAAGCCCTTGGGACGGCCTGTTTCAGAGTCGTAGACTAGGCGGAAGCGCTCAACTTTGCCAGCGTCGCTGAAAATGTCGGTGATTTGCTCCTCGGACAGTCCTGCACCAGGATTGTTAGATGCGTCGAGAGCGATGAGGCTACCGAGCGAGCGAACGCGCCAACGTACCATATGGGATGTTACCGACAAAGACAACCCGGGACGGTGGGCGGGTTGACATTTTACAATGCCACGTTCCAGGAGGGTGCGCGTCTAGAATTTCGCAGCAGCGCGCGCGGCAACCAGGCTGATAGGAAGGCACCAGCGGGCTTCGAAGTGGCAGGTTTCCAGGTGCAGGTCCGTTGTCACAGTTCGTTGTCTAGATAGGTACTTGTCGCAGCAGCTGCATCAAGTCTGTGTGTAGTCCAGAGCAAGAAGACTTTCGGATGCTATGATGTGTCGGTAAAAGGCCAGCTCGTGCGGCCAAAGGATCGCCGATTGAATAAATTACTTTACGATGGGCTTAGTGACGGGCGTTTTTCTTCAGATGGCAGGTGGCAGCTTGCTCTGCTGGAAGCTCCAGGCTCTGCTACCAGGTACCGGCGATTTACCGACACACTGGAAGGCTTCAAGGCCTCTAAGAGGATGTCCACTCCACTGTAAATGGCCCCCCCTGTCGGCTGGAGGTGCGCTAGCGCCGGGCTGGGAGCTGTAAAATGGACCCGTGGCAGTCAGCGCCTCGTGCCTTTACTTGCGACTGTGGCCTTTCAATGCGACCTTCAACCGCTTCGATATCAGCCGCATCTGGACGTCTTTCGCAAGCTGTTGCCATTCTTCAGGACTCTGGCAGTCGCGGCCAATTGAATTCATCCTTTGCATCAATTATCGGCTACTTGACGGCCATTGGTGTATTCAGCACGCCCCTGTCGCATCGTGCAGCCACTCACTAGATCGATATCCTCCCCCTCCGAGCGTCGTCCAAGATGCCCGCCAAGTCGCGATTTACAAGGCTCGACGCCTTCACCAAGACGGTCGATGAGGCTCGAATTCGAACAACTAGCGGAGGTGTCGTCACCATTGTCTCACTCCTCGTCGTCTTCTTCCTGGTGTGGGGAGAATGGGCCGACTACAGAACCGTTGTCATTCGCCCTGAGCTCGTCGTCGACAAGGGACGAGGTAAGCTGCGCAAATAAAAGAAGCACATCAATTTTCCAGCCACTAACGTATGGGCGTCTTTAGGCGAGCGCATGGATATTCACCTCAATATTACATTCCCCCGCATGCCCTGCGAGCTCCTGACCCTGGATGTCATGGACGTGTCTGGCGAGCAGCAGCACGGTGTCGCTCACGGCGTGCACAAGGTCCGTCTCCGTCCCGAAGGTGAAGGTGGCGGCGTCATTGACGTCAGCTCGCTGAACCTGCATGACGACGCTGCTGAGCACTTGGACCCCAGCTACTGCGGCGACTGCGGCGGAGCGCCGGCCCCGAACAATGCCAAAAAGTCAGGCTGCTGCAACACTTGTGAGGAGATCCGCGAGGCGTACGCTCAGGTATCCTGGGCATTTGGCGACGGCAAGGCCTTTGAGCAGTGCGAGCGCGAGCACTACGCGGAGCGCCTGGAGGAGCAGCGCCACGAGGGCTGCCGCATCGACGGTCTCTTGCAGGTGAACAAGGTTGTGGGCAACTTTCATCTGGCGCCCGGCCGCAGCTTCAGCAACGGCAACATGCACGTCCACGACCTGAAGAACTACTGGGAGACCACGGGCGACAAGAAGCACGACTTTACGCACTACATCCACCACCTGCGCTTCGGCCCTCAGCTGCCCGAGGCCGTGGCCAAGAAGCTGGGCAAGGGTGCCACGCCCTGGACCAGCCATCATGCCAACCCTCTTGACAATACCAAGCAGCTCACACTTGACCCCAACTTCAACTTTATGTACTTTGTCAAGATTGTGCCCACGTCCTTCCTGCCCCTCGGCTGGGAGAAGATGGCCCGCACCATGAACACCGACGGCAGCGTCGAGACTCACCAGTACTCCGTCACTAGCCACAAGAGAAGCCTTACCGGAGGCGATGACTCTGCCGAGGGTCACGCCGAACGTCTCCACTCGAGAGGCGGTATTCCTGGCGTCTTCTTTTCCTATGTAAGTGATAACCTGCCGATTCTCAGACTGACAAGAGAAAATCTAACTTTGTTTTCCTTCAGGATATTTCCCCCATGAAGGTCATTAACCGAGAGGAGAAGGGCAAGAGCTTCCTCGGCTTCATCGCTGGTCTCTGCGCTGTTGTTGGCGGTACTCTCACCGTTGCCGCCGCCGTCGACCGCGGCCTTTTCGAGGGCACGACGAGACTGAAGAAGATTCGTTCGAAGAACCTTTAGGATGCACCAAAGGCGTAGTCATCTGTGAAGTTTTTGGGTATAGTGATATGAGGAAGAGTTGTCGTAGCATTTTGATCATTTGGCGTTTTTGAAGTTTTGGCATGACCTGTTACTGTTTTTTTTTCGGCAGGGCTACAGATATCAAAAGTAGAGAGTTGAAGGGGAGTCTGGGCTGATCCATAGAGCAGTGTTGTATTACAAGGCGAGTCCAAATGTGTGCTGAACAAGGACAGAAGAGCGAGAGGGGCATAGAAGGCGCCTACTTTAGAGCTTTTGCAATGGTAGCAACAAAATTGTACATGTCCATATCAAACACTTAAAATCGTCGCACCTGCGGGGAGTGTCCAGCGTCGGGTTGATCTACGATACGACAGGGAGAGTGAGATTGGCTTTGTGAGTTGTGCCACATCGTGACACGCAGCATCGGGACAAACAGTGCTTGCTTATTCTTTACTGGTCTGCCTGGTTGTCTTGCTCTGGGGCGTTGGCTAGTGAGACTGAGGGGAATTACGGGTTCGGGAGGTGTCCAGGGACAAAACATGTTTCACCCGAGCCGGCACCAAATGTAGTTGTTGAATGCAGATGTGCGTGTCTATGCAAGCCCATTCAACAAAACACAGCGCGTCTCTTGTTTGTGGATGGGCCAGTAATTTGATTTTTGTGAGAGGATGAAATGTGTAGAGAGGAGACAGAGGCGTTTGGGGTTGCCAAGTTGCATCTGTGTGATTGGGTCCTGGCTGGCTTGACAGCTTGTGCATCAATGTTTTGAGAAGAACGGGAGCAGATTTTGGGCACAGACGATAAGGAAGTAATTGGAGCATATATTGCAAGGTGGGGGAGCGAACCATACATTTTCTACAGTTCTTATTACTTCTTTGTTTCTTTTAGGTGGGTTATGCGAAGCCGACGGAGTGACGTCGCTGCACAGTGGTTTATTTGGGGTGCGTAGGGCTGCCTTTTGCATGAACAGGGGCGTAGGTAGGTACCCAGTCAAGAACGGAGGGGCGTTTGTTGGCGAGAAAAGATGTCGACGGTTGTTTTTGCAGCGAGGTGAACCGTACACATGCAAAGTGTCACGGATATGTGCGTGAGACTACGGAGTGCCTAGCGTGGGATAATAGTGTCGTCGCAAATCGAAGGACCTCCATCTAACAGGCCAAGCTCTTGCCGCAGCAACACTGCAAATAGTTCAAGCCATACTGACCCGGCAAAGAACGCTGCGAAGGATGGAGTTGAAGGCGGTATTGGAATGGGGGCACGAACCGAAAAGGAGATTTGGCTGGCTTCTGAATACGAGCTCGGACGCGCTTGTGCTTTCTCGCCTGGCTAGCACCAAGTTACCCAGGCGCTACTTTTATTAGCACAAAGATTTGCAGCAGAGTCCGTGGCAGAACAAAGTCGCCAAAAGTCTTAGAGTTGTAGTTAGTATGGGCCAGCTCTGGCCGGTCATTGCAGGGAAACGGGATTGGCATACAGAGGTTAATATCGAGATGAGCGTGCCCCTGCCGGTCCTATTAATAGTCACTGTTAATAAGTAGGGGACGTGCCGTACCTGGCGAGTACAGACTTGACTTCAAAGTGTCGCTGATCTGCTGGTTGACGGCTAATCTGATAAATGTAGCACGCAGTATGTAGAATGTAGAAACAGAGCGGCCAATAAGCTAGGTAGTGCCAGTGCTGGTGTCCGCAAACTTGAAGAAGATAATACTTGGGACACTGTTGGTGAAAACACTTCTCAGCGGTTGCTCTTTTTCCAGCGCTGCCTCCATTTGGTGGAAAATTGTGTACCAGCCACGGCGGGGCGGCTGCAACGCAGAGACCATCGCAGAGGCCATCCCAGCGCCACAGGGTGCAAGTAGAGTGCAGTGCGTGAGTGCTAACTAGGTAGGTAGGTACCTAGGTACTTGATACCTTCAAGGTACTGAAAGGGTCCAGTGGCGCGAAGGAGCCGAGTCTTTCAATTGCAGCTGCTGTTGCCCCTCTGGAACTCTCAAAGTGCTTCTTCTCCCTGCCGCCGTCCTTCGCTGGGGGCAGTGGCGTTCCTCCCTGGTTTGGCCCCCCCCACACAGCCACCACGGCCCAGGCACATTTATACTGGCAAACTGGCTGCAGCCCACTAATCAGGTTCCCCAGGGCCCCAGGGCAACAGCAGGCCGCAGACGCTCGAACGCCGAAACGGCTCTTTACTGCTGCTCTCAGTCTAGCCCGAGGTGTAGCAGCACTGCCAATCTGCCCTGTAGTCATTAGCAATACGATAATTAGGTAGGTACGTGGTACACAGCAGCAACCCACCAGTTGGGCAGTTTTTGCTGTTCCCTTTCAGCACGGCTTGACCCACTATTAAAGCACCAAAATTGCCCCTTTCCAAGCACTTGGGCCCAGGGGACCCCCAAATGTCTCTCCCCCAGGCTGCGGGCTCCTCCTCCTTTCTGCAGGCACCTGGCCGCTACAGCAGGTGAGCAGGTGCTGCCACAACTGCTGCCGCACCACCACCACCTGCCCGTCGTCAGGTCCCTTCCCCCCCTGCCCCACTGCGCTGCGCTGCTGCGGTGGTGGGTGTCTCTGTGGCGCGCTGCCAACAACGCCAGCAATCCTCCCGCGGCTGCATCCCAATTTGTTCCCATTGACATATCGCTCTCCCTGCCGCTTGCCTGCCTACCTACCTCTGCTTGCTGCCGCCTTTCTTCTTATTCTCATCCGCTGCAGAAACTCTCATTCGTTTCTCCGCGCGTGTAGGCACCCAAGCGGATGCATTGCCCTCCCTTGCGACCGCCCATGGTTTCCGCACCCGCAAAATCCAAGGTTCCCCCGACTACGCCTCCGCATGCCTCTCGCCCACCTGCCCACTATCTGCCTCGAAAAGACTTTGCCTAACGCTGGGACCTGCATCGTGCTTTAATTCTATTGATTCATCCCGAAAAAGTTTCGCTGCTTTGCTCGTCGCTTCCTCATTCTACAAATCGGCCCGCGCCATTGCGCTGCGCTTCCCCGTTTGTTGACAGCGTCTGTCAGACCTGCAGCCGTTCGACTCCATATCCACCTCTTCTCGACGACATCATCAGCCTTGCCCCGTCTGCTATATGGCGCGCCCTTCGACGTCATATTCGATTGATCTCTACTCAGCCGCCAATTCTCTCTCTGATAACTGTGCCGAGATCGCACCGGCAGGTTGCCCAAGTACCGCTCCCCACTCGCATCAGCTCTAGATCGGGAATCGCCTTCGCCAGTGGCCTAGTCTGACCATGTCCGACAAACGCCCGAATTTGTTGGAGCTGCGATCGCATTCGCATGCTTCTGGCTTCTCCAGCGCCTCTAGACCCCTTCGCTCCCCGCGCTTGCATATTGCTGGCGAGGCGCCCCCCGAGCTCTCCCCCCTCGACGCCTTCGCTCTCCAGAGTCGCATCCTTGCCAAGCAGCTCCAGAATGGCGACAAGGACGGCAACAGAGTCAGCCGCCTGCCACCTCTTACTCTCGAAAGCCCGTTGGTCGTCCAGGGCAGATCCGACTACTTTCGCTCCATGTCACAGGAATCCCCAACCGAATTCGCCGAATCGCCAGATCGCGCCAACGACTCTGTCGGCCTCAGGACTGAGCTAGAAGATGCCTTTGAAGCGGGCGAGCGTCCCGTGTCCATGCACCCGCGCATGAGTCGCATACAGCCAAGTCTCGAAGAAGCGCCCCCCTTGCCGGGAGCCTTTCCAGAGCTGCCTCATGGCCGACCAGACTTGAGAGACGACGACAATGATAGCTTCTTCGGAGCCCGTACCCGCTCTCCATCGCCCATCTTAAGCGACTCTCAATCATACGTCGAAAAACGCTCAGAAAAATCACCAGTTCGAAGCATTCCCGGCGCATTTCCCTCTACGCAGCTCCCAGCTTCTCCCGAAAGACCACGCATATCTTTTGAAGACGCTGGTCTCGTTCCGCCTCGGCCTCCCTTCCTGTCCAAGCGAACATCCAGCGTCAAGTCCTCTCCACCAGGGTCGATAGATGATGACCGTGCAGGTACTCCCGCCACCTCTTTTCATTCCACGACCGCCCGCAAGCTCTCTTCTGCAAGCAGCGCTTTTGCGGCTCCTGGCGTTCTAGCCAACAGCTTTCAAAGATCTCCTTCGGTCGCGTCAGACGCCTCGGGTCTTCCTCGTCCGTCATTCAACTTTTCTCGCCCTTTAAGTCGAGCTGGCACCCCTTCCTTTGACTTGCCTTCTAGACAAGCCTCTTCGGACAGCCAGCCCTCATTTTTTCTAGCGGATGATGCCCATACCCCTGTCAGCATGCACAGCGAGGCATTCCTCGACCAACAAGCAGAGGATGGTAGAGGCAATGGCCAATCATACATATACTCCAAATTTATCCTCCCGCGAGGAAAGTCTGTCCAAAGATCAGAGCCACCCGAGATATATCCTTTCACGCCTTCGGTTTCCGACACGCGCAAGCCATCCGGCGCACCACCTTCCCCACCGACTCGCCCCTCTAGTTCATCGGCGAGATTTATGGGAGACGACGCGTCCAGTTTCATTGCCCGCCCTTCTTTTGACACTGGCAAGACGAGCTTGGACATCTCCCGGCTGGGTCCGTCAGGATATCCATCACCGAACTCGAGTAGGCCATCAGTCGACATCGGTCGTCGCTCAGAGGATGTCGCTCGTGGCAGAACTTTACAGTCCAATTTGAGTGATGCTCGTGGAAGAACACCAGTGTCAACGATGACATCCGATAGTGCCGGAACGATTCGGCCGCCGCGCACAGCAAACTCTCAGTCGTCTTCTCTGCCAGAACTTACAACCGAAGACCATCTGGAAAAGGGTATCCAACTGCACGAGAACGGATCGCTCAAGGAATCAACATATCATCTGCGCTTGGCTGCAAAACAAAACAACCCCACTGCCATGCTTCTTTACGCCCTCGCTTGCCGTCATGGTTGGGGAATGCGCCCCAGCCAGAGAGAAGGCGTGGAGTGGCTTCGCAAGGCTGCCGAACATGCTAGTACAGAAATTGCCGATGACGAGGACCATGTGAAGGAAGGAAAGCATGTAGATGTTCTTGAACGGCGAGCGCGTAAGGCACAGTTTGCCCTGAGCATCTATGAGCTAGGGGTTAGTCATATGAACGGTTGGGGCATCGAGCAAGATAAAACTCTTGCTCTCAGATGTTTCGAAATCGCAGGAAGTAAGTACACTCTGAGGACTTGGTAGGCACTGAACTAACAGATTTCTAGACTGGGGTGACGTCGACGCCCTTGCCGAAGCCGGTTTCTGCTACGCTCAGGGTGTTGGCTGCAAGAAGAATTTGAAGAAGAGTGCCAAATTCTACAGACTTGCCGAAGCCAAGGGCATGAGCATGGTTGGCAATAGCTGGTATGTCAATATGCTCGATACTGATCATTCAATTCTAACTGAAGCTGCCAGGATCCACAAAGCCAAGTATAATGACGATACTGCCAAATTTACTCCCTCCAAAGACGCCAAGAAGGCGCGCAGTAGATCGCGGGCGCGAACCATGTTTGGTTTGAAGCAGCGTTCGGTTGATTAACAAACCAGCACTCTCGCCGAACCGGAAATCGCAAACATGCAGCTTTCTATACAGAAACGCGCAGAAGAACGGTGAGAAAAGACCGGCAAGCAGTCATGATGACGAAAGAAAATCCCAACCAGCATTTTCGACCTTTTTTACTCGGATATTCTATTCTACACTTCTTTTTTTCTTTTTTTCGGCACAATCGACATTGGAGTTTTACAGGCGCAGTCGGCTCTGTCTCAATCGCTACAATTTTTTCTATAATCTTTCACCCCTATACCACCTCCTTCTGCTCCCATTTAGGGGCGTTGGCAAGACATACATCTCTTCTTTCTGTTGGATGCCGTGTAGCATCTTCTTTCATGTCGGCAGATATGCCTTGTCTAATGGCCGATGGCGGCTACCATTTCTTTTTGCCACTTCATGTACATTCTACCCCGCGTCGTTGCTCTTCTCTTTCATCATCTACCTGAGCATATTCCAGATAGCTACGCGTCATCACCCTTATTTGTTATCTAGTTAATTGCGGGCATTCGGCTCTTCGCCCTGCTTATGCAATCTATTGAATAATAGAGCTACTTCCATGTACTTGATTCAATTCATGCATGTCATCGGCCAAACAGTGAAAAGCCACGGCTTTTGTTGGGGTAGTGTATCAAAACGAGGATATTGTTACAATTCTTTATCGTCTTCTTGTATCTAACCGCATAGCATGATGGCGCAACCCGCGCACGCTTTCATGCCTATGTGAATATGTCTCTTACGAATCAACCTCCATCTGGTCGCCCGCGACGGGTACCTCCTGAACCGTGATATATCTCCCAATATCATTCTTCTTAATGATGCGCTCGTTGAGGACGTTGGTGGTGCCCTTGGGGAAGACGTAGCTTTGCAGCTTGGCGCTCTTTTCGTTGGGCTTGATAAAGTTGCGCAGGAGCGTCGTCTTTTCCTGCGTAATGACGGCCACGTCCACGTTTGAGCCGGAACCGAGATCGTTGAAGATACCCGCGAGAATGGCGTCACTGGTCAGCTTGATGGCGTCGTCCTTGCTCATGTTGGGCTTCCACTGGGTCTCAAAGATGCTCATGGCGGCGAGGGAGCCGGAGCCCATGGTGACGTAGGGCAGCTTATCGGTGCTGCCGTGGGCGTGGACAGTGAAGAGGTGGGTGCCGGTCGGGTCGCAGCCGGCGACGACGAGGTAGGCGCCAATGTGGCCCTGGTAGCGGAACAGGTGCTGCTTGAGCATGGTCATGCAGGTGACGACGCGCGGCTTGCGGCCCGTCGAGAGCGAGTGCAGCTCCAGCTGCGAGGAGATGAGCGCCGTCGTGAACTCGGTGTCGGCAGCCGTGCCGGCGCCCGCGCACCAAATCTGCGGCGTAATGTAGTGCAGCTTCTCGCAGTTCTTGTCGGCGACGATGGGGCCGGAGGTGGCTCGCGTATCGGCGGCAATCTAACGAACGACAGTGGGTTAGAGGGACTTGGGAAGAGCTTGGAGATGGATCGAGCGGCTCCCGCCCGAGCCATCGGAGAGGTAGAGGTTATTAAAACGCACCACGACGCCGCCATCGTATATGCAGCCGACAATAGTCGTGCCGGTGCTGGTGGCCTTGGGCAGAGGCACACCGCGCGAGTGTAGGGCCGCATTGCGGTTGTAGTTGGTAAAGTCGAAGCCAGGCATCGTTGGGCAAGCAGCGCGAAGCTACGCTGAAGCTTCTGGATCCGTGGCGTTTGCTGTGAGTATATGTAGTCGCGCGGAGGGCAGGGGCCTGTCGATGGTATCAAGGCCGTGTCTCTGTCTGTGATTGCTTCGGATTGGAGCTGCAGATGCGCCAGAGATGATGTGGTTCGGTGGTGGGCGGTTTGCTGATTGAGAGGTCAAGGCAGAGCTGATGACGAGGCTAAAAGGTGCCTTCGCAGACAGACGGGCACCTAGGAGCTTCCCACCAAAGGGGCGCGTCGCTGATTGGCCAAGCTCCCCCAGGTTGCAGCGCTGTCGCAGCCTCCAGGGATCGCTGGGCGCGCTGCACGTGACTGAGAGCTTCCGCCGTGTTAGAAGCATGCTGTGCGCAGTGTCACAAACACCTGAGTTTTCCTTGAGGCGAGTTGAGCAGTTGTGAAGTCAAACTTGCAGAAAGCATTCACACACCAAATTCGTCATACTTTTCACGGATTTATCGTGTTTGAGCTGTAAAAACATCGTCAATTGCGGTAGGCGTCTGAGGAACACCTTCCGAAGCTAAAACGGTACCTGGGTACCTCAGGTAGCTTCCGCCAGCCGCCAGGTATTAGGCAGGCTAGGCAGCTGGACCCAGCACAGCGCAGGGGTCAACTAGCAATCTGGAGAGCTTCCAACCTTTTTCAAACCCTCCATTTCTGCCCGTCGATTCCCATCGCGTATCGCCAACGCGCTCACGACCTACCGGAGCCGTATCCCGGTGTCGCTTCGGAGCCGCTTCTTTTTTCAACTACTGGCGCGTTTCGATTTGCCGGAAATTTTGCTGCTGTATTGCTTTCCACCGCCTCCAGGCGTACTGCAACTGGCGTAACCTAGCAGCTACCAGAAGCGAGACGGAGTGGCTGGTGAATCTATCAAGCACTCCATGCGCCGCAGCATCGGTCGCTAAATAATAGCAGATACCGTACACTGAAATACGGAAGGAGCTACTGGACGACAATGGCTTTCGCTTCTTTTTCTCAAGGCGCAATGGGCGGAGGGAGCAATGCTGCTAATGCAGTGGATGGGCAGCATCTGCCTACCATCCAAACAGAGGTAGGCCGCAATTCACTCGCAGCGTCTTGATAATTGCTGCTACGGAAATCAACACTGAACCTTTCGCATATCATTCACTAATGCTGTTCCTGCAGGCTCTCGGTTTCCAGTCGATCGCTGGCGACGCCAAAGTTCGCCTCACGAGCCCTTGGCCCGAACAACCGCCGCAGACTGCTTCGCTCCTCAGCATCGCTTCGAAAAGGGGACTTGCTGCCGCCGCCGGCCCTGACTACATTACTTTCGCCTCGACAGAGTCTATACGCAAAGCCTTCGAGGCCCCCAAAGAAGGCGACTCGGACGTGCGCAGCTACCAACCGCAGCTCAGGATTCAAATGCCCATGCGCATTTCACAGGTCGCCTTTACTGCTGACGAGAACTACCTGATTCTCTCGGCTGAGTCTGGTGGTGGCCTCGCCGTCTACGAGGTGCAGTCGTTGTTGCAGGGATCGACAAACTCGGCCTTTGAGTTGCCCACAAACGGTCAGACGCTCCGCGTCCTCGCGCCTAATCCCACTGCTGAGAAGGCTGAGCTGTGTGCTATCGTCACAGAGTCCGGGGAGCTCTTCATGGCGAACCTACGCGAGAGGCAAGTGAGCAATGTGCTCAAGTCACGGGTCAGCTGCATCAGCTGGAGTGCCAAGGGCAAACAATTATGTGCTGGCCTCGCCGATGGGTCCATCCACCAGATCACGCCCGAGGGACAGGACAAAGCTGAGATACCCAAGCCTCCCAGTCTGGGAGACTGCCATGTTACCTCTCTCACTTGGCTCGAGAACAACCTTTTCTTGGCCGTTCACTCTGGCACTGACTCCCAACCAGCTTCCATCTATCACATCATCACCAGAGAACCTCCTTCGTCGTTCAAATTTCAACGGATAGCCGATCCCGTCGAGGCCTTTTCCGATAAGAGGCCTCATCACACCATCTTGCGTCTGCGGAACTTTGATCCCGATTTACAAGACTTGCTCATGGTCTCCTCGACGGCTTCCACCGACGTCGGTCTGCTTACTCGATCAAAAAAGGCACTTGCCAATGATATGCAAGCAGGCCAAGTCACAGGCGTATTCACAGCAACTGAGCTCCTTGATGATACGAGGCGCCCAACATTGCCTATGACCGAGTCAATGGACGATTCCATACCTGTTGGTGTTGACTTGGATTTATCCAGTAAAGAGAAGGTGTATCGCCCCCTGCCCTCGGACGAGGAGGTCAACGAATCGCCAACCCCGCTCCCAGGTCTTTGGGTGTTGACGCACGAAGGTGTTCTATGTGCTTGGTGGTTTGTATACGAGGATTCTATCAAGCAGGGAACTACCTACTCTGGCCTTGCTGTTGTCGGCGACTCGGCATCTATGCCTCCTCCTGCGCAGCCTGCCAGCACTACTCCAGCAGCCTCTCCTTTTGCGCCTGGCAAGCTATCTGCTACCTTTGGCTCTCCTACTCCTGCGGCACCAAGTTTTGGGTCGTCTTCTTCCCTTGGTCAGAAATCTTCTCCTTGGGCCTCTGGGAGTGCAAACACCGCTACCCCGTCACAGACGGGAGGTGCCACTTTCGGTCAGAGCAGTTTTGGCAACGCGCCGTCGACACCAGCTCCTGCCTTTGGAAAACCATCGTCTCTTGGCTTCGGTCAATCTTCTCAGCTAGGCATGAGAACCTCGCCTTGGAATGTTGGCGGCGGTAATTCGACACCTGCATTTGGACAGTCGAGCTTCAGCAGCTTTGCAAATAAGAACAACCAAAGCCCGTTCGGAACTGCAGCAGGTTCCAATGATACCGAATCTAGCTCGACGAATACTACGTCTGGTGGCTTCTCCGGCTTTGCTAAAAACACTGGTGGCTTTGCAGCCGCATCAAATAACGGCTCCGGCACGAGCGTTTTTGGAAGCAGTGCTGCGAAACCAACTAGTAATCCGTTCGCGTCAGCGGCACCATCCGCCGAGAGCCCTTTCACGCCCAAGGACAAGGCCGGCGGAAGCGTTTTCGGGTCTGCTCCGTTCAAGCTTGAGAGCTCATTCAAGCCGGATCCATCGGACAGGAACGATTCTAACACACCCACAGCTTCTGGATCGATGTTTGGTAGTGCGTTCGGGTCGGCACTGACAGGTGCTGGAAATGGCGCAGACTCCTCCAATGTCATCGCCAAAGACGAGTCAATGGCTGAGGATGACGCCGAGCCGCGGGCGGCAGAACCTTCAAAATCGATCTTTGCAACTAAAACAGCTGAAGAATCGACAACGCCGACAAGTACGCCCGCGCCAAATCGTTTCGGAGTTGCCACCTCTCCGGCTCCTGGAACGTCTCTTTTTGGGCAGCCTACAAAACTTAGCGGCCCCTTCTCTGGGGGTAGTCTATTTGGATCCAAGAATGATTCCAATGAGCCCAAGGCAGCTTCAGGCTTCTTCTCGCAGACTCCAGCCGCTCCTAAGACGGAGCCGCCTGCGGAGAAGGAGCTGGAAGCACCACTGCCTCCCGACGCCACTAGCAAACTATCGTATCCTCTGGGTGAGTCCTCGTCGTCTTCTGCATCTACAAGTTCCACTAGCCAACTGTTCGGTTTCACACCTCCAGCGAAAGCGAAACAAGAGGAGTCGGCTCTCCCTCCATTTTCACTTACGTCAAAGCCTGCGCAGCCTTCGGAGGAGAAAACCGTCCAGAAAAAATCCACCGAGGACAAATCCGCCGAGGATGCTCCTCTACCTCCTTTTACCATGACGCCGAAAGACGCCAAGTCAGCCGAACCTGCACCCCTTCCGCCGTTTACCGCGCCAAAGACGACAAAGCCCGCCGACGGTGAGGCTCCTTTGCCACCTTTCACCCTCGGACAGACGACGAAACCTGCTGAAGCTGCGCCTTTGCCACCAGTTGGAGCGGCCAAGACAACGAAAGCCGCCGAAGACGCCCCCCTTCCTCCATTTACAGCGCCAAAATCGACAAAGCCTGCCGAATCCGCGCCGTTGCCCCCTTTTACTCTGGCGCCGCAAAAAGGAGCTTCGGCGCTGCCTTCTGGGGAGACGTCAGTTTTCAAGTCTACCAGGCCAACAGGACCAACGCCAGCTTTTGTAGCGCCGACTGGCCCTCCCCTCAGCGACTCTGACGATAGCGACGATGACGATGGAGAGGAAGGTTCGGAAGAAGACGTTGAAGCAGAGGAGGATGACGCCGAATCGGAGGGAAGTGGTGTTGATGTCGCGAAAGACCTCAGCCCAAGCATTACTGGTCTTGTGCAGACACCGGGTCTTACACCTCAGAGCTCATTTGGTGGCATGACTAGTACGACTCCCGCAACAGCCCGTCCGGA
The DNA here is from genome assembly GCA_030778065.1 of Akanthomyces uredinophilus. Classification (NCBI taxonomy): domain Eukaryota; kingdom Fungi; phylum Ascomycota; class Sordariomycetes; order Hypocreales; family Cordycipitaceae; genus Akanthomyces; species Akanthomyces uredinophilus. Next base: position 46,948 of record JAPFRW010000070.1, on the reverse strand, counting down.
ACAAAATACTGGACGACCATTATTTGGTGAAGTGGCTCGCACCGCGCCTCTGTTCGGGAAACCAAAGAACGACGCAAGCCCTCGATCGCCTAGTCCTTTACGCGGCGCTATTCCAAACCGTGTAATCCGCTCTGAGGCCTCGAGATCTGTCAGTGCCCCTGGTATGGCCTCTCAGATTCTTGGACACAAGAGCACTCAATCACATCTCGCTCAATCCATCACGAGCCGTCAGCAAGAGCGCAGCGACCCCTTCCTATCGCAACAGCGAAAGCTCCGCGAGCAGCAAGAAGCCGCAGAGGCGAAACCACTTGTTGACAAGGAGGACGAAGAAATACAAAAGATATTGTCTTCGGATGTTGAGCCCACGCTAGAATTGCATGAGTTCATCGCACACTCGAACGTGGCGCCACCAGCAGAGGACAGCATTCCTGCGCAAGTTGAAGCTGTGTATCGCGATATCAACTCGATGATTGATACTCTCGGTCTCAACGCCAGAGCCATAAAATCATTCACGCAAGGCCATAGCGAGGCTCGTGTGGAAGAGGGTCGCAGTATGGAGGATCTCGAAATCGCCGACGACTGGGTGCTATGCGAAACAGACGACTTGGAGGAGGTGCTTTCGGAAGAACTATATGCTGATCTTGATTACGCGCGGGTACGGGATCTTCCTGAAAAGCTTGAGGCCTGCCAGGAGCTGGCGAAGGACATGCATCGGCTACGTGCTAAGCAGGAGGATTTGAAAAGAGTCATACTTGCGCGTATGGATCCCGACCAAGCCGATATTACCCGGTCGCTTCCACTCAGCGCAGAGCAAGCTGCCCAGCAAAATGAGCTGCGCCGTGAATACACCAGCTTCACAAAGTTGTTGACCGACGCCGAGGAAGCTCTTACGTTGTTGAAGGCACGCATCGCGTCCGCATCGAGCGCGTCGGGCAAGGCCGCTGGAACTGTGCCTACGGTTGAAGCCGTAATCCGCACCATCACCAAAATGACCTCGATGGTTGAGAAGCGCAGTGGCGACGTTGATGTCCTGGAGACTCAGCTCCGTAAGATGCGACTGGCATCTGTCAGCCGCGAAGATTCGCCAATGATGACACCTCAGGCTCGTCGCAGCCGTATACTATCACCAGACTCGACGCCCTCCCGCACGCTGCGTCAAAGCATCTCGTCCACCGGCGGTCTGCTGTTTGGACAGTCAGTGCGCGCCACACCCCCCAGAAAAAAGCTCAGCGGCTTCAGCAAGGAGGAAAAGGGCGACCTAATGGATAAGAGAGCCAGAAGGCAGGGAGTCTTGCAAAAGCTGAGGGGTAGCGTGGAGAAGCGCGGAGTCAACGTTTGGAACATGGAGGATGTTGAATAATAGAAGGAGCATGTATTGACGTAAATGGAGTGTTTTTACGTACTGTAGTTTAGACATTCAGATATTATCAGGTCTCCTGGGAAGGGCTGATTTCATGCAACAGAATCTTGTACCAGTCCTTGTGCTCTATTTTCCTTTTCTGGCAAGTACAACGAGCCCTTGCGTCCATTCAAGTACACTGCATAGGTTTGGACAAGACCAATGATTTCCTCGTGCTCTTTGGCGCGGTCACTCTTTGGCGTGGTCGAGTATTGAGAAAACTGGAGAGGGCCGTCGCCTAGGTGGTGGAACTGAACCCCGGGAGCGTACGGATAGGCTTCAGAGGAACCGATAAGCGCACGAGTCGTCAAATCTGGGCCTGTGGTCTAGGGGTATGATCCTCGATCCGCACCTGTACAGCACTTTGTTGTGACATGGAAGGTCATTGAGTGGTCCGGGGTTCAAATCCCCGTAGGTCCATCGATTTTTTGGTCTTTTTGTAAACCTTTCCAATGGTGCTACCTATTATTGATTTGTTGCTTTATAGGCAATCTTTATTGTTGTGAAGTCAAGTCAGCAGCAGAAGCCTGATAGTTTTGATTGTTTTTTGCGATGCCTTTCTGGATTACTGACATGGAAAAGTGGTCCTCAAGCATGTAGCTAGCCGTGCTAGCGTTGGCGGAGCGCGGCAGCGTCAATCTACAGAGGACGGCGACGGCAACTTTTTGGAGGGGCAGCCAAAAAATTTCCAGAAGCCGCAACATTCAACTAGCATTGAAGCCAACTCACACCATGGCTCCCTCGCAGCAAGCAGCATGGCGCAATGCGCCCGATGCCGAGGAGCTGGAGCGTCGAAGAGTATGTCGCTACTTTTTTTTCCTGCACCGCAAGCCGTGTCGCGACGACAATGCTGTAACTCGAGCAGCTTCCAGAAAAAATTGTAGTCGTCCGACGGGTTTAAGCTGCGGCAGCCAAAACTACCAAGAAGTCTCACAACTGACCATGTACTCCCATCCTTAGACTGTCAATATCAACAAGGAGACTGTAACCGACATCAGCTCCATAGAATACCCTGGCCATGTCCCCGGCGAAGATGCCGCCTTCACAATCGAGCGCTTCCAGTCCGACTTCTCCGTCGACTTTCACCAAAACGAGCAGTTCCACGCCTCCTTCTCGCTCGTCGGCCTCGATGCTTCCATCGCCAACGCCTTTCGTCGCATCCTCATTGCCGAGATTCCCACGCTGGCGATTGAAAACGTCTTCATCGAGAACAACACGTCGGTGATCCAGGACGAGGTGCTGGCGCACCGCCTGGGCCTGATCCCCTTCAAGGGTGGCCGCGAAGGCCTGCAGAACTTCCTCAAGTGGTACAAGAAGCCCGCCGACGCCGAGGACGACTACGCCGGCGGCTTCGACTACAACACGGTGCGCCTCGAGCTCAACGTGACGTGCACCGCCAACAAGGACGCCGACCGCGACGAGACGGACCCGACCAAGGCGTACCACAACGCGCACGTCTACGCCCGGGACATTGTCTTTGTGCCCATGGGCGAGCAGGATAGGTACTTTGCCGGCGCCGACGCCATTGCCCCCGTCAACCCGGACATTCTCATCGCCAAGATGCGGCCCAAGCAGACCATCAACCTGTCCATGCACATGCACAAGGGCATCGGCGCCGACCACGCCAAGTTTTCCCCCGTCGCCACCGCCTCGTACCGCCTCCTCCCGACCATCAAGATCCTCAAGCCCATCGTCGGCGTCGACGCCGAAAAGTTTCAGCGCTGCTTCCCGCGCGGCGTCGTCGGCCTGCACAAGGTTGCCAAAAAGGACGCCACGCCCGGCAGCGGCCTCGAGGGCCACGTCGGCGAGATGCGCGCCGTCGTCGAGGACGCCATGAAGGACACCGTCAGCCGCGAGTGCCTGCGCCACCCCGAGTTCGAGGGCAAGGTCAAGCTCGGCCGTCGGAGGGACCACTTCATCTTTTCGATAGAGAGCACCGGCCAGTGGGACAGCGACGAGCTGTTCATCGAGTCGGTCAAGCACCTCAAGATGAAGTGCCAGAGACTCGAGAAGCAGGTTCTCAATATGGTGCGGTAAAAAAAGAATTGGCGATGCATTATTTTTCTGGCGTACCTTGCTTTCTTGCTTAATCGTCATTTTGTTCCGGCGCAGAATTTGTAAAATCTACAAGGGGTTTTCCTTTCACTTTTTTTGCACAATTTTCGATATTTAGTGATGCCTTGACTCTTTTTTGAAACAAAATAAGAATGTCAGGGATGGACATGAACAATCGAAAAGATGATACCATGACTTGTGACGCCTTATGCTTGCTATATTTACTCTACTTTTTTTTGTCTCGCCAAAGAATGAATGATCCAGAAACTGCTCCTCTCCCCAACAACGCTTTACATGCTGCTCATCACTTGGCAAACACATGTCTTTGCATGACTCCCTTGTTCCGTCTATGCCGTGAACCTGAGGTAAAAATGAAACTCCAACGGATACGCGGGGTCCGTGATGACTATCTGCTGGCCATTCTCCAGCCCCAGCTCCGCAATCGTCTTTTCCAGGTTGGGCCGCGTCTGCCTCTCGAGGCTCTCGGGGGACTGCATGTACAGCGACTTGTCCTCGGCGCGGATCGAAGGCCGTTTGAGCTGGGCGTCGGGCCGGGCGGTAATCGAGTCGAGCAGATCCTGCAGCCGCAGGCGGGGGTCGATGTCGAGTGGGCGAGCCTCGTTGCCGCAGACGGGGCAGTCGGGCTTCTTCTCGTGCTTGAAGGTGTACGTGTAGATGCCGTCGTCGCCCGAGTACATCATGTAGTTGCTCTCGAAGCCGAGGCAGGGCGCCGACCCGGTGGCGAGCTTAAAGGCCTCGTTGCAGCAGGCGGCGGCGACGATGGCGTTTGTGGAGGCGATGGCGGGGATGATGTTCTTGATGGTGCCCTGCGTGAGGGCGTACGTGACGCCGGCTATGCCAAACTCGCGCGCGCGGGCGAGGGCCTTTTCGTAGAGCCAGGTGACGTGGGCGGGGTCGTCCTTGTCGAGCTGGGCAAAGGGCTTGTCCCGGTCCCAGGCGATGGCGTGCGCCCACTCGACGCAGTGCTCGGGCTGGCGCGGTATCGAGGCAATGGTGCAGAGCGGGACGGCGGCGCGCGGGGCGTGCATGTCGAGCTGGCACTCGATGCACGACGTAACGCTGGGCAGGACGACGCGGGCCTGGCCCTTGAAGCCCTCGGTGCCGCCGTCGATGAGGGGCTTTATCCCGTCCGGGTCGTTGACCTCATCGGCAATGGTCACCAGCATGGCGTTGATCCAGCGGCGCGCCTCGATGCTGTCCAGCCCGCAGATGACGAGCTGGAATCGCTGGTAGAAGCTCGTGTCAAAGTCCTGGATGCGGGCGTTGTGGGCGGTGATGCGCACGCCCTTGACGCGCTTCTCGACGAAGCGCGCGGCAACCTCGGCCTTGTACTTGCCCACGTCGGACTCCCGGAAGAGGAACTGTCTGTTGAGGTTGGAGATGTCGATTGTGTCTGCAAGAGTGGTGTGTTAGGGAGGGCCGGGGGAGGGTGAGTGGCCAGAGAGAACGCACCCATGTCTATAACATGAATGTCCCTGAATTGGGACATGGCGAGGTTCTTTAAAATCTCACATCCTAAGCCGCCGGCGCCACTGGAAGGTATCGTGTTAGTCCGAAAGCTGGGCCAAGACTGGAGGCAGCAGTCGATACATACATGACTCTAGAGCATTCATCAGTAACAGAGCTTGTAACATAGTGTGCGTGCGGGCTTTGCGGTGTGCTCACAGGACTTTAAATTGGCTAAACATCTGCATGCTTTGCTCCGAGACGGCATCGGGATCGGTGTACGGCCCAGCGACTGTGCGGATTGATTCAATGTACTTCCTGCATCGTCGTGTGAGCATCGGGCATGCTACGGTCGTAATGGTAGTGAGTGGCGCAAACGACTGGCACATCTTACCATCGAGCTGCCTCGCTCTCAGCCGGAGCTGCGACGTCTGCCGCCATCTTCTGCCAGTTCTGTGGGATTATTCTGCCACAGGTCGGGCTGAATTTACGCGAGCCGTCAATGAGCGCTGAATGTGGTGTAGATGCAAGATGCGAGCTGAGGTTGCTTGGAGCTGCCCCAGGGCGGCAGTGAATCGGATGCAGTGGAACCAGATCAGGCAGCGTCCTCGCTAGGACCAGTGACGTGAGACGCCCGCGCAGACTGCTCAGTATTTCTTCTTCAATCGCAGGTGGCCTATTATGTCTCTTTTAAACCGAGACAATGGGATTTTAGTTGTTCTACATCATGCAACCACCCAGCAAAATGCAGCTGTGCAGCTGCTGTGGTCGAGCTGCAGTGGCTCGTCTTGGTGGGGCTGCGATTAACAAGCTTCATCTCGCAGCGCCATCCTTAATACTGCATCTCAACGCTGCAACATCGCTGCTCATTCCATTTACAGTCTCAGCAATACCCACTCGCTCATGATCTAGCTGGCTGTCATGATTCTCTCTTGGGATTACTAGGCGCTGGACAGACAGAGTGGACTGCGCACCATGGACGACTTCTTCACGCCAGTCACCACCACCTACCTCAAGGGCAGAGATGAGGTTGCACCAATCGAATCTGGGCAAAGAGCGCCAAAGAAAAGCCCAGCTACCGCAGTACTGGCGAGCTTGGATGAGGCTGTCGATATTCTCAAAAACCAGCCAGACTATGATTCTCTGATATCTACTCTCCGGTTTCTATGCGACAATTCCGAGTCCATCACGGGCAAGCCCGGCCCTCAAACCGCAGCTGTCGTCCATCTTCTCGTAACCGAAATCACTCCCAACTACTGGACTCTTCTGATAGAATCCTCAAATATCTCACCTGATGGCTCCATCTCGGACGTTAGCGACGCCGGTCTATTACTACGCTGCCTAAGCAACGTTACTGGTCTCAATGCTGTTGTCGCTCACATCAACTCGCTTCTGGCCGAGTTTCGGCAAAGAAAAAAAGATGTGCTGTCACAAGACATTCATTCACATCTTCAGATTTTCCTGGACATGACAGCAGCGCTTCTGAGAAGGCCCGACTCCCTCCGTCAGATATGGACTGCATCGGTGCAAAAGCTGCCTGACACTGCAATGCGAAAGATGCAGTCGCACACCCTGAATAGTTTGTTGGCGAGCAGTCGCGTGCTTTCAGTCGCCTCGGAGGCTTCGGTCGTTGTGGGCCTTGACAAACTTAAAGAGGCGACCATATTCACTACCAATGGTGCAGAATACGTCCAATGGATCGCCGTCAACATCGCGTCCTGGGCAAATGTGGCGCTTACAGATTTGGAATTTCAGTCCTGTTCTGACATCTTACAAAGAGCCATGTCTCTTGGATATCAACATGTCTTGGTCAAGCTGCTTATAGACGAACTCTTGCTTCGATCTGGCTCGAATCCCGCTACTTTCATACGCGTCTGCTTCCAGCAGCCAGCCACATTCAAGAAGATTATGCAAATTCTACTAGAGTACTTGGCACAAAAGTTCTTGGGCTCCGTCACTGTACAAGATGCGTCGCAAAACAAAACGGTTTGCTCCGTGGCCGGCGTCATAAATGCACTTATCAAAGATGATCCAACACGGAGGTCCTTCTTAGTCTCATGGTGCACAGCATCGTCCGGAGCTGGCTTAGGCGACGGTGTTGGTATTCGCCGCGCCGTATTGGCAGCGCTGGCAATAGACAATGATGCCATCACTTCGGTCCTCGAGAAGAGCCTCAGTCAATTTGGTGATCAGTTATATATCAAGCACGCAGCCATTTTGCAGCAAGAGGTCCACACCCAAGTTCTGCTGCTTAGCGCCGGATACGTGTCTCGCCTTTCGCCGATCAGATTGAACATACTTGTCAAATCGGGTGCTTATATGAGTAGTATATCCAATCGCATTGCATCTACACAGGAGAGGGCTCGACTTCTTGGCATGGTCGTCGGGGAGTCGCTATCTGCGCTTGTTGACAAGGGTAAGGGCAAGCTCGATTTCCACATGGACGAGATGGATACGGAAGAGATTGAGAGTCTCAAATCTTTGACCGGTGTTTCGGATTCCGTTGGCCCTTTTGAGGACTTGCGCGAAGCCTCTCAAGCCGTTGGACATGCTGCCTCCTCCACGCCTTTACAAAGGCAATCGACAAGACTGAAAAAGAAGAAATCGAGTCCGAGGGCATCTACAGTCGACAATTTGCCCAAGGCCATAATTGAAGAATTGGATTCCTCTGACGAAGGAGATGACGGCCTGGTGCCCTATGCCAAAGGTTCCGACCCCGAAGATTCCGACGACGATGCGGAGCTTGTGCAGCGCAACAAGGTGAAGCCACCTGTTTACATTCGAGACCTCATCACCTACTTTAGGGATGTGGAAAACTATGACAAACAAAAGTTGGCACTTCAGACAGCACCCACACTCGTTCGACGAAAAGCCAATTACGGTACAGAAGTCAAGGATCACGCCGAGGAGCTAGCAGGTATCCTTGTCGGCCTACAGGACAAGTTTGAGCTCGACGGCTTCAGCGAGACGCAGCTCGAAGGAATGGTTGCCCTCATGGTTGCGCAGCCTCAGAGCATGGCGCCGTGGTTTGCCAGAACTTTTTTCGAGGGCGACTACAGCCTATCACAACGTACGGCCGTTCTCATCTCTATAGGACTGGCCGCCAGGGAGGTGGCCGGGTTCGACACCGGAACCTTTCAGTCTTCCGCCGCTTTCCCGTCCAAGCAGCTGCCGGACAAAATCCAAGGCTTATACCTGGAAGCCAACAAGGACCATTCGCCGCAGCTTGGCGGGAACCGGCTGACGGCCCTGCCCGCAAATGCCATCGAGTCCATGTCGCAGGCTCTCACGGCAGACTTTCTCGGCCCCATGGCCGCCAAGGCCGCCGACTCGACCACCGGCCCCGACGTGCTCAAGCTGCAGAGCTTCACCGCGCGCTACAGCAAGCGCAAGGCGAGCGCCAGGCCGCGCGTGCGCGCCATCCCCAACACCACGGCCGCGCTGCTCGCGCGGTCCTTTTTCGCGCCGCTCACGGCGCACTTCCAGGTCGCCCTGCGCGCCGCGCGCCGCGTCGTGCTCAACCCGGCCCTGCTCGCGCTGTACCTCCAGACGCTCGGCATCGTCGTCGGCGCGGCCGGCCCCGCGACGCTCGCCCTGCCGCAGATGACGTCGGAGCTGTGGGACCTGCTGCTCGGCATGCGCGTGCACGCCGTCGAGGACCTCGGCGCGCTCCGCGGCTGGCTCGTCGCCCTGGCCGCGCTGCTGCAGGTGCACGACGACGCCGCCGGCGGCGGTGGCATGCGCCGGCTGTGCGAGGACCACGGCAGGGACATTTTTGAGACGCGCGAATGGGTCGGCGGCGTCTTTGAGAGGATCCGCGGGGACGACGCCAGCGGCGGCGGCGAGGAAAACGACGTCAAGATGCTCGCGGCGGGAGTGCTCATCAAGCTGGGCGAGGCGGTGGAGCGGTATCAGGCTTTATTGATGGGGGACATGGCGAATTTCTCATAGTGATCACTGGATATTCGTGCCATTTTTTAGTTAAGTTCGAGATGGATTGTTCTACAGCCCACCAATGGTACTTGTGCATTTCTTCGTACTGTACATTTCCCATGCGCATTCTTGTTTCGTAACTTCTTCTCGTTTCCCACAAATTCGCAAGCCCCCATCGTCCAGCGATATATTTCCCCATCTATACAGATATGACTTGGGTAACAAAATCTACCGACGCAATTGAAGAGAAAACCGAAACACCTCTTTGAAAATCAGACTGGCCGGGGGAAAAGGTGCTCTCTCGACCTGTACAGTAGACTTGATACGCCCTAAGACTCATCACCAGAGGCCTCCATGCGAATCGTGCTGCCGCGCCGAATAGGAAGGCTCGACAGGTAATTGTTGGCAAAGTTGAGATGCTCGCCGAGACTCATGGCCATGCGACGCAGCTCGTGCTTGACGGCGTCAGTATGCGCCTGTCCCTGCAGCACTTGCGGCGCAGGGGCGTTTGGCAATACAGGAAATCCAGCCGTAGAGTCGGTCGAGGTCTGCGAGAGCGAGCGCTGCTGCTGCTGTTGCTGCTGAAACTGGCTGGGCGGCCTAGAGGATGGAAAGCCGCCGCCGGTCTGCTGTGGTTTGACTAGGACCGTCTGCGGCGGTGGAATTGCGGACTCGGGGTCCGTGTCAGCAAAGTCGCTGAGTGAGTACGGGCGGGCATTGTCAACCATGCCACCGCCACCGCCATTAACGCTCAGCTTGTCGCTCGAGGTGGACACGTCACGCTTGTGCATGCTGAATCGATCGTCGATGGTGCTAATGGACTCGTGGTGGCTGCCGTTGAAGGAGAACTCGGATTCATCCGAGACGTAGATCGAGGGCTCGCGCGTTGATACGGGCATCGTATACAGTGAGGCATGCTTTTCCAGCTCAAAGGGGTTGTTGTTGGCGCCGCCCATCTCGGAACCGCTCATTGAGCCTACGTCCGAGTGCGACGTCGACGGTCGGGTGCTGTCCATGATGGGGTCGGCAAAGCTCATGTCTAGATCAATCAGGGAGCCGACCGAGGCGCGGTTGTCAAAATGCCCGTGCACGCCCGCGGCCATATCGTGGAAGCCTGCAGAGGGCAAGACGGGTTCCGTCGGGCGGTGAACCAGTGCCGGTCGCCCGCCCCCGGAATCGGGCGCTGGAGGCGTGTTGTTGAATGGGAAGCGAAATAGTTCGGGGTTGGCTGATGCTGGTGGTGCCGCCATGGAAGGAAATTTCCAATCTTGCGTCCTGCGGTTGTTCGCGCCGAGGTCAGCAGGGTCGCTGAGAGGCCCTTGGGTATAATGGGAGTCGATGAACTCATAGTCGAGGGATGCTCGCGAGTCGCCGGGTCGCGCCTCGCCAGCTCTCATCGTGTTCATATCGACGAATTGCGAAAGGTCGCTTCCATGAAGCGAAGCGTCCAAGTCAATCAACGATTCTCGTACGTCTGTTGGTTGCGCAGTATCATCACGCAACGGCAAATCCGACCCGTTGCCGGCGGCTCCCGTCGCAGGCTGCGGAGGTGGTGGCTGAAACATGCGGCCATAGTATGCTCGTGAGTTGTCGTCGTAGCTGGATAGCGTGTTGGGGTCAAAGACCTTTTCCAAAGGTGCCTTGAATGCAGCAAGCTGTTGAGGCGGCGGTCGACGTCGCGACTTTGGCTTCTGCGGCCGTGCCGTATCGAGAAATTCGGCTTGCGCAAAATCGACGTCTGATCCGTATACGTCATACACATCCTGCGCATCGCCGTCATTCAGAACCTGCTGATCAAAAGCTGCTGTGGTGCTAAAGTTCCACTCTTCGTTTGCCATGGCGGCAGGTGAAAGGTCGACCAGACCCTGTGCGCCGCCGGCCGAAAAGAGTGAGCGGCGGTCGCCACCCTGAGCCTCCCAGAGCTTGAAAGCCCGGACCAAGTGTGCGAGTCCTGTTGTGGGATACTCCTTTTCAGTGTGTAGTATATATCTGTGGCGTTGGATTTGCTCAATGGTTGGCCGCTTGCTGGCATCATGTTGCAAGCAGTATGCGACCAGGTCTTTCAGACCGGTAGAGTATTCGCCGTCCAAGCGAGGGCTATGCTGTTGCAGATGGGTGCCGAGTTTCGAAAAGTCCATTCCAAACGCGACATTTGGAGGTAGCCCAGAGGCAATCTCGTAGATCATGGATCCGAAAGCCCAGATGTCAACTTCGGTACCATATGAAGCCCCTTCATCAAAAAGCTCGGGCGCCATCCAGTGAGGTGTTCCGATAAAGGTTGTTCGTTTGTCAAATTTAGTCTCAATTACGCCAGCAACTCCAAAATCGCAAAGCTGGACATCTCCAACTTCTGTAATGAGAACATTGGCGCACTTAAGATCTCGATGAATAATGCCCTGGCTGTGCACCCAGTGAATGGCCTCGGCCACCTCACGAAGGATAGGAATGATCCATTTCTCCTGCAAGCCTCCGGGGGCGGTAGGTCTCATGAGCGTGGCGACACTTCCTCCGGCGCAATACTCAGTCACCATCCACATGGACTGTCCGACGGGCAATGCTTCGATGACATGGTTGATGTTCTTAGCGCCGCTGTCGCTAAGTCGCTGCAGCGCGTTGATTTCTTTGATGAGGTCGCTGTATGTATCAGCTAATTTAGGATTGACAGTGTCGCTCTCCTCAATGTCGATGATCTTGACGGCGACGAGGCGTCCTGAGGCGAGAGATTTGGCCTTGTAGACGCGACCAAAGCTTCCCTTGCCGATGAGCTCCGACAACTGGTACTGGGGAATGTCCTTCCCGGTCTTCTTGCAGGCCTCCAGCACTGCCTTTTGCATCTTCTTGGCATCCTCGAATGCCTTTTGCTTAGTGGCCGAGTAGTCCGGCCCTCGGACCTGCAGTGAGGCCATCATGATGACAGTGGGTTCGGCCTTGGGTAGGCACGAAGACCAATGGCGCGATTGGTGCTCAGCTTGCGGTAGGAGTAGTAGACGCGCCTCACATCATTTCTCCAGGATTAGACGATCAGGTAGCCCGCTCCTTGGGTCCGCCAAGGTCTGCGCGGTTATGCTGCCGATTTTCTTGATAGACAAGTACGGAGGTGTAAAGTCTCAGATCCAGGGGAGGTGCGGCGCGACGGCGAAGTTTAGCCGGGGCATCGCGAACGCCACTAGCACCTGTCCACAGTAGCTTTACAGGGGCACATGCGCCGCTAATGCCGCCTCCTGCGTTAGTGGCCAGCGAAGGCTTTCTCAGGCAGAGCTTGCGCTTGCCGTGCTTGCTACAACTGTAGGTATTCCAATCGATTCAAAAATCTTTCTTCTCCAGGTCACTAGCTGAAAATAGCAAGCCTTGATCTGCCTGACAGGCACACGAAGGGCCTCGAAGTGCAACTATTTGGTATATTGACAAAAATGGAACATATCCCTACTCTACTCTACTGCAAATATATTCAGAAAATTTGCTTTCATAATCAAGTAGATGTATCCCAGTCCCGAACAAAGCTAATTTTCATACCAACGCCTTACTCATGCTACATGTACAAATCCGCGCTTCTTGGCGCTTCTCTCTTGATTCTCCTCCTCCCACGTGTCGTCCACATAGTCCTTGATGCTGTTTTCACGAATCTGCATGCCCACCACCTTGAGTGCGGCTAGGTTGAATCCCATCTCATCTTTTTGCTTCTTGAGCGTCGCGCGCAGATTCGCGCGGATGCCATCCAGCATGGTCTTCATGGCCCGGCTCGCCACAATCTGCTTGTGGTGCGTCTTGAGCATGAAGAAGAGGATGCGACACGTGAGCGGAATATTCATGGACCGCGTGGCGAAGATATTGAGAAATGTGAAGAGCATGGGCACCGACGCGAAAGGCAGCACCAGCAAGGCGTCGTGCAGAGCAGCAGCCTTAATCTTTTGAAGCACCGACAGGACGTACGCCTCCGCTGTGATGTTACCCAGGGCCATGAAAACGATGTGACGTTGAGGGGCGGGGGCATTGGGGTTGCTCTCCTTCGCTTGCTCATACTCCTTCATGAGGTTCAGGTCTGCCATGCCCAGGTCCAGCGCCTCGGCTATTCGCTCTCCGGCCATCAACGTCTCTGTGGTTTGCTTGCTGGCAGCACCAAATTCGCCATTTGCGTCGGCCGCATCTTCGTCTCGCTCAAGGGATGTGGTCAAGGTGCTTTCGTATAACTCCTCAATCTCCCTCTCGCGCTCTTCCTCGAGGAAGATTTGCTCGTCCGTTTCGTCCCAAACGCGAATGCTCTTATCATGACTAGCACTGACGAGGAAATTGCCAGTGTGGCTCACGGCCATCGCCCAGACCTCACCATGGTGGCCGTCAAGACGCTGAATTTGCTCAAACTTGTCGCCATCCCAGTAGCGAATTGTACGGTCTTTGCTGCTACTGAAAAAGTGGTGTCCGTTGCTGTCTGAGTTGTGCGGCACAAACGCGACCTGCAGAATACTGTCTTGATGGCCAAAGAGAGCCTTGTGGCAATCACCAAAGTCCAGACCCCAGATGCGGATGTTCTTGTCAGCTGAGCTTGTGACAATCAGCTTGCTATCGTAGGATATGTCCATGCTGAGCACAGGTAGTTTGTGACCGTAAAGGTTAAGATATAGTTTGAGGGAGTCGACAAAAAAAACCTTGACCGTGTTGTCAAGGAGAGCGGCAGCAATGTATTTTCCGTCTGGCGAAAACTTGAGGGAGAGGATATCATCCGAGACCTTGAGTGTTTTTGAATGTACGAGTTTCAGCTTGGGAGTCGTCCTCTTGGTACCAAGAACTTCTTCTTGGACTATGCGGAAGTCCCAGAACTTGGCTGACTTATCGGCACTGCCAGACACCACAGAACGGCCGTCTGGATGAACATTCAACGACCAAATGGCGCCTTCATGTGCATCAACGCTATCGAGAAGAGCGGCCGAAGCAACGTCAAATAGTTGCAGCTCGCCACTCTTAGTTCCAACCACGACGACTTTGTCCCCAGGCAAAAACGCACAGCTCAGAGCATATCCACATTCAAAGGTTCGAATGCAGGCCTGTGTTTTGATGTTCCATATTTTTAAAGATCCGTTTGCAGCGGTGGCCAACATCTTGTCGTCAGAGCTCAGTGAGAGAGCTCTGATGTCAGCCCGATGGCCCGGAAGATCGACTGAGAGGGCTCGCGTGTAATCGGGAATATCTTGCTTCGGCTTCTTTTCGCTCTTCTCTTTCGAAGTAACATTGAAATACTCCAGCTGATTGTTCGTGGTGCCAACAAGGATGTGGAGATCTTTTTGTCCATTGGGTAGAGCCCAGGCGGCGGAGCGCAGTTTTCCTCCTGTTCTAACCACAACGTACTGGACAAAGACGTCGCTAATATCTGCCGATGCAACATCCACAGTCGCTTCGTCATCTTCGACTTCCTCTTCGTCCTGTTTGTCGTCCTTTCGCTTCTCACGACGCCTGCGTCGTTTACGCGCAAGGCCCTTCTTGACTTCAGCCTCGCTCCTCATGCGCCAGATCTCCACGGCCTTGTCTGAGCCGTGAACGGCGAAATAGTCCTTCTTAGGGTGAAATTCAACCTCCACAGCGCGATCCTTGTTTTGACGATGCAGTGTTCCACGGCTGATAATAAACTTCATAGCAGCGACGTCAACTCTGCCAGTACTGGCAGCCAGGCCCTCAACGTCGAGAGACCAGACCTTCATCTCTCCATCGTTTCCAGCCGTGATGCAGCCGTCGAGGCCTGGAGAAACTCCGAGCGCCCAGCATTCGCCATTTGTTTGCGAAATATGGGTTTCGATGCAGTGTCGAGAGGAGAGGTCCCAGAGTTTGAGTAGCGAGTCCTTGCCGGTGGTCAACAAGAAGCCGTCCGAGCTGTTTTCCCCATCCAACACCATTGCGCGAGACCCATCCTCATCTTGTACCTCGGTTTTTGGCTCGATGAACCGCAGACCAGTGACTTGATCTTTGTGCCCCCTCAGCTTAAATTGGCCGACTTCGGCAACGAGATCCCATATGATAATGTCGGTGTCTTTCGATCCGCTTGCAAGTCGTATTCCGGCTTTGTCGAAAACGAGTTTGGTGATGGCGGATTTGTGCCCGTTGAAATTCACAATGACGGTAGAGATTTTGCTATCCCAAAGACGAATGCTACCGTCCTCGTAGCCAACAGCGAAAACGTCCTTGTCAGTTTGACTCTGCGCGATGCACGTAACCGGAACGGTGCATCTGTCATCGCGCCAACGGCTCAGAAGTTCTCCCTTCTTGATATCCCAGCAGAGGACCTCCTCGTTCGCGGCGACAACAGCTTGGCCAACGCCTGTGCCGTTTCGGTCGTTCGCAATCCAGACAATGTTTGAGGTGCTCGAGGCGACCACGCCAAAAGCTTTGGCATGCTCGTACTTCCTAAAGTTTCTGTCAGTGGAATAACTAATTACAATGCTCGTCTCTCACATACAAGTACGATTTAACCATTATGAGTATTGTCTGGCCGCAATTGGTCCTTGCTAAAGATCATCGCTAAAAAGTTCGACTCCGGACTACAACGGTCTAAGTGGGATTTTTTTTCTGGCTTATCGATTAGTTTCTAAAGCATCTGCGACTGCGTCACGTGGCTGAGCGCCGCTGGTGGTTGACGTGAGTCTCCCCTCCTGCCCCACTAAGAGACGTCAACAGCTACAGCTCTGTCCAGACGACCAACTCCGGCATCACCGCGAGCAAGGCATCACCGCGAGCAAACACCACGATGCTTCTTCTCGATTATCAAAACGTCCTTATACAATCGGTTTTGACCGAGCGGTTCTCTGGGTACGATTGTGTCGTCGATTTCGTACCACTTCTCTCTAACCAGTGCGCAGAGCCCCGCCGGCCTCCATTGACCAGACAGTGTCCGACTTCGACGGCGTTACATTTCACATTTCGACCCTGCCCGAAACGAAAAGCAAG
Source organism: Akanthomyces uredinophilus (assembly GCA_030778065.1). Lineage (NCBI taxonomy): Eukaryota > Fungi > Ascomycota > Sordariomycetes > Hypocreales > Cordycipitaceae > Akanthomyces > Akanthomyces uredinophilus. The sequence continues at coordinate 31,164 of JAPFRW010000070.1, read as the reverse complement.
ATTCTCCTTTCGATTCAAATAAGATGTTTCGCGGATCTCGTTCAGTATGGTGCTGAACAGGTTCTCCAAAGGGAGTACGGAGACTACATCTGCCCAGTTGAGGCCGGCTATGACTTCTCCGTCTTGATTGACCTGGAGCACTTGCCAGAAGGAAAAGGTCAGTAATTGCTCTTCAGTTCCACCATGCATGTTCTTTCGATTGCATCTCGCTCACAGTTGCATTAGAGGAACGCGATGCGCTGGCCCTCAAGTTTGCGCTACTCAAGCGCAACGCCATGGCTGCGCCGCTCGAGCAAGCCTACGAAGAACACTACAAGCTCAAGGAAGAGGCCGCAAAGTTCACATCGGAGGAGGCACCCCAGGATATCCTACACGGCGGCCAGGTCAAGGCTATTCACTACCGCGAGGAGGAAGCCATCTATGTCAAGGCGGCGCACGACCACGTCACCGTCATATTCAGCACAGTATTCCGTGAAGAGACTGATCGAGTTTTCGGCAAGGTCTTCATTCAAGAGTTCGTTGATGCGCGAAGACGTGCTATTCAGAATGCGCCTCAGGTGCTCTTCCGCACCGACCCACCCTTGGAGCTTCAAGGCGTACCTGGTGTCAAGAGCACCGGCACTGGCGAGATTGGCTACGTTACTTTTGGTGAGCTTGTTCTTCTCCTTCGTGGCCGAAATGCTAACAATTTAGTCCTTTTCCCCATGCACCTCACCCCTCAGAGAATGGAGCAGGTTATTTCGCACATTCAGACATTCCGGGACTACTTCCATTATCATATCAAGGCGTCCAAGGCATACATTCACTCACGAATGCGCAAGAGGACTGCTGATTTTCTTCAAGGTGCGTCTTTTGTCGGTGTATCAATGCTGCTCGAGAATACTGATAGCAAGCAGTTCTTCGCCGCGCACGACCCGAGAACGAGGAGCGCGAACGCAAGACCGCGACCGGAAGATCTTTCAAAGTACAAGGCTAGTCTCAACATTAAATGGACGGGTTTGGCTTTCATATATTGCGGAATTTTCAGCGCATTTACCAGTATTGTAGACGATCCATGTAGCCACCGGAACTCCTTCCGCCACAAAACAGTAAACACCATTGGCAGTAGCTACATATCGTCTCCCCCTGGTAAGGTGTGTCGCCTACAATCGCATGCTCGTCAGTCGATTCTGCCAGACTGGCTCCTAGACATTTCTGCAATTGATTAGCTCAGGCTGGAACGAGACCCTGTTCGCTATCCCAATGGTGTCCCAGCCCACTTGCTTGCCCACTTGTCAATCAGGGCCCCTACCCTGTAGCCTTATGTAAAAAGTTGCTTTCAAATCATATGGCTATTTTTGAGAGTAAGCCCTGTTAAATGGGTATTGAAGCTGTCAATGGAGGTTATGGATGCTCTCGCATAATTTTTTATTTTTTTTCCATCGTCAATTGTCACTTTGCTGGGGCTAGGACCCCTGTTTGTGCCGGCCGTTCAAGTGGATAACCGGTTTTAGACCACAGTGCTCTGATCGCAAGCCAGCACTTTTGCAATTGCCAACAACACCGCCTGCGATTTGGCGAGCCTGACCTGCGGGTCGCGATAGAAGATGGTATGGCCGTTTGGATCTTCGCCACCGGATCACGATAAGCGTGAACCTAGCGACAAGCGGCGGCCGATTGAATGGGACAAGTCGCTCGGCGAGGTCGCCAGCCCTTTCGACGCGGCGAAACAATGGGCACCGGTAGTGATCACGTCGCTGGTCGGCCTCGGCGCGCTGCAGCTCTACGCAAACTACCTGCGTCGAATACCTGGCGCGGCATTTATCAAGCAGTCTGCCTTTCGCACGAAGACGCTGTTTGGCCGTGTGACGAGCGTGGGTGATGGCGACGGCTTTCACCTGTTTCACACTCCTGGCGGCAGAGCTGTAGGCTGGGGCTGGTTGCGAAAGGTGCCCGAAAAACGAAGGGAGCTCAAGGACCGCACGGTATGTATATACAGAGAAAGTCACAATGCATCACCTCGTCGCTGATAAAGTCGACGCTAAAACAGATTTCGATTCGACTCGCTGGAGTCGACGCGCCGGAAGGAGCACACTTCGGACGACCAGCGCAGCCTTACGCGGACGAGGCCATGAAGTGGCTGACGGAATACATACTACATCGAAACGTGCGGGCTCACATCTACAAACGCGACCAGTACAGCCGCGTCGTCGCGACCGTCTACGTCTGGCGGTTCCTGATGCGCCGCAACGTTGGGCTGGAGCTGGTAAAGCGCGGACTGGCGACGACCTACGAGGCAAAGTCGGGCGCCGAATTTGGCGGCCTGAGAGGCGTATATGAAAAGGCGGAAGCCAAGGCCAAGAGAAAGAAGCTGGGCATGTGGTCCGGCAAGGCCAGCGAGTTTGAGAGCCCACGTGCGTACAAGAGTCGATACTCTGGCGGCGATGGCGAGTAGGATTGTGCGGGAGGAAGAGGCGCGAGTATTCAGGGTTCTATTACTGGAACTGGTGTCGCAAAAATGCCGAATAACGAACGAACATATACCCAAATTTACGGATACACAGGATCATATCACGAGCTTGGCGAGCGCACTCCATATGCCAGCCAACAGCAGCACTTGTCCCCGTTGCCCCCCTTGCATTGCATTGAAGCGACCCCCAGATTCTACGCCATAAGAGGGTAATATTTGTTCGAGAGGCGGGTGTACAGACGACGTTTCAGCACGAGTGTACTGAACGTAGCCGATTGCTTTGATAAACACGCAACATGACGAAGGCGGTGGAGTAATTACATTACGCATGTTGCGTTGGCGCATAGCGCTTGAGGAAGCAGGTGGTGGGACGGATTTTGGCTGGAATGTGAGGCGTCGACCGGACGATGACCGGATACAGGGGACAACGCTACTTATTTACGATCATCGAAGTTGATGTCTCAGATCAGGCGGAAGAAATAAAGAACCCATGACAACCTGCAGAGTAAGAATTGCATGCAGGGCTATGACCCTTTGATATTCTATTGGGCTTCTGAATGGGTGAAACTGGAGCTAATGGCCGAATGAGCTTGGGTATTAGTACACAGTTTGTGTGTAGCAAACGGCACAGACGTGTGCAGCACCCGAGAATATGATGGTGGCAAAATTACTTCAGTAGTAGATTCAATTGGACGGAAAGATTGGTGGTGACACGATGATACTTTCTTGGTGGGTACGATAACGTGAGGTGTAGACAAACGCTAGCGCCTGTACGGATGTTGTTTAGAAGCTGTCGATGTAGCACTTGTGTTGGCAGTTGTGAGTCTACACGAGGAGATGAAGAGGGTAGAGAAAAAGAAAGTGCAAGAGGCCTGGCCTGGTTGCCTTGGTGGTATTGCGTTTCTTTTGGGGCTTGTGCTTGTCGCCCCTGAGAAGCTGCAGCAAGTACAAGTTCGAAAGAGCAGAAGGCGGTCAAAAAAAAGCAGAAGAAGAAAACAACACAGAAAAACACCACCGACGAGAGCCGCAGGGCCGTGCTCGATGCAGCATGCAGGAGTATGCAGTTGCAGAGGAGCGTTGCTGACATGGGCGGGTAGGCTCACTACGGCAAGGGCAGATGGAGGCTGGGCAAGGGAAGTGCTCATGATACCACGTAGGGGCCACGGCTTACGGATAAAGGGCACAGCTTGCAAGGGCGCCACGGCAAAAGATGTGGAAGGACTGTACGGAGTAGAAGGAAGGGATGCTTCCTAGTAGCTGAGGTATCTTTTTTTCTGAAGCCCTGGTGATGTTGAGGGTCAGTGAAGTAGTGAAGAGGGGACAAAATAACAGACGATGATGTTGGGCGAGAGCAATACGCTGCTGCATTTCGTGATGTCAACAGGCCCGTGCATGGTCGCTAGGTAGGTACCAATGTAAGTAAGTAGTACAGGAACGTATTTTTGGTTTGGAACATTCTGCGACTGTGTATGCTTGCCTGTCATTTCGTTTGAATTGATATTCATCTCTCGCACAACGTTTTTTTGTTTCTAAAATCCTTTTTACTCGGAGGTAGCGTATTTTACAGTTTCGACAGACTTGTTAAGTGCTATTACTGGAGAGCTGACGAGAAGTACCTACACGTACCTGCTGGTAGACCCCGAGACTAATGGTGGCTTTTAAACTTCCTTGCCGTCTCTCGCCTGCCGCGAGAGAGAGGCCCGAGCTCCCTACGAAAAGAAGGTCATTGCTTGATCAACAGCCAAGTGCTTTTTTTTTTTCAAAGTTTATTTAACTATGATTACCATACAGGCCAAAAGCTGCGCTGCCAACCCGACAGCACATTCAGTGGCACGGTGTTAGGCGATGCTTGTGTATGCGCGGTGTCTGGACAACAAGACAACAAACACTGGCCGGTGTGCAACTTCTTGGACGTCAATTACTGTGTTTAAATTTACTATTTTTTTGCTCCTTCTTTTTCATTGTTCTGCTTTTAGCTCCAGCCTGCTGCGGCCTGTGGTTGGAGAGCTAGAGCTGGAATGGCGCCGGTGCATGCATCATGGACCTCCCGGCTGGCCACTGGAAACACAGCACTGGCAGCCACTAAAAAGTCGGCAAATGGGTCCGCTCGAAATCTCGAAACCGTCCTGTAGACGGCCCGGGCTTCAGAGGCCTGTGAGTGGCTGGCTGCCCAATTCCAGTCGCGGCCATGCATCAACACCTTGCCCGATTCGAACTAGTGTGCTTCTCGCTCCCGTCAGGCACACAAAACAAGGTCCGCCGGCAGAGGGACGCTCGTATTGCTTTGGCAGCACAGAAAAGCAAGGAGGCACTTGTATGCACCAGTAATTTCCGCATTCTTGGCGAGCTTGGGCTCTGTTTAGGCCTTTGCACCAGGCCAATTAGCGCACATTTTGCTCGTCCGGCCACTGAAGCCCCTCTGCTTTCTGTAGTCTGTCGCTCCATGGCGGCTGGCCTAACTAGCCCGACCACGCTCGCCGCTCTGCTGGTGCGCACGCTCGCTCGCGCTGCACCACCACCACCACCACCACCCGGCCATCCACGCCAGCCATTTCCATTCAAACAAAACTCGCACGTCTGCAACCCAGGCTTTTCAGCCAACTTCCAGCCCTTCGGCATCCCGACCTTTTCGTCCCATTACGCTCATTTACATTCGTTATACCCGTGGCCACATTTTTTTGAGCCGCTTAATCACCGTCGTCGCGCTTTACTCCCGCTCCTAATTCTCGTCGATCCCTCGCCGTTCGCTAGCCTCAACCGCCGACCTCATTTCGTTTTCGACGACCTCCTGATGCATCAATAGACGACACACGACCGCGACTGCCCTCTTGACACGCCTCGCGCGACAAAACACCATCCCACCATCAGAATCAACGACGTGAACCGACTTCCTCGGCCTCTGATACACATCAACACGCCTTCGCCATGCGGCTGTCAACTGGCCACGGGCGCTCCTCGCGCCTTGGCCAGCGACATGGCACCGTTCTCTCGTTTCTCACAGCTCTCGCGCCCATGATGGCAAACGCAGCCGATCTCGTACGCGCACCGCCAGCGAATCTCGACTTTTCCGACCTCGGCCAGATTGGTATTGCGGGTGATTTTGGCGGCATTTCTCTATACCAGTTCGTTGGGCAGGGCGGCCAGACTCGCAGCGACAACGGAAGCGAGTTCCTTCTCTCCGAGCTGCCAAATGGGGCTCTATCACCAACTGTTCAGACAGATGCTGCCATTCGGGCCATGTGCCTCTACAATGGTACCTCTAGCAAAACAAACAGTCTCATTATCGGTGGTAACTTTACTTCTCTGGGCGGCGACCAATCTAAGGCTGTTGGAATTTACGACATTGATGCTGGCAAGGTTACCACACTTGACGGTCTTGAAGGTGAAGTGAATGCCATTTTTTGCGACGGCGCCACCGACACCGTCTACATTGGCGGTAATTTCAAAAGTGGCAACTCGACAAACGCCATTTCATGGAACGGCAAGGATGGATTCAAAAACCTCCCTTTTGTCGGATTCAATGGACCTGTCAAAGCCATTACCAAACTGGGCAATGGTCATATTCTTTTCGGCGGAAGCTTTACTGGTCTCGGAAATTACAATAGCACACCTGTCAACTCGAGCGACATCCAGAGTATCAACCTGGGCACCGCCAAAATCAACGCTGTCGGAAGCTCTTCCAGAGACGGCTTCAGCGATCCGGCCAACGTTGCTTGCTCTAGTGGATCTGACGCCCAAGGCAGCACCTGGCTTCTCCAAGACGCCACTCTTGGATACTGGGAAGCTCAGTTCGGCTTCGGCTTCGAGCCCACCAAGATTCGCCTTTGGAACGCACACACTGAAGACCATGGAACCAAGACGTTCAACATACAGTCGTTTCCCAATGGCCTGACCAACATCATGAACATGACCTATGTCGACCCAGATACTGGCAACAACGCTACCTGTGACCGTCTTTGCCCTCTCAGCAACGACCCCAAGGTCAAATTTCAAGATTTCTATTTTGTCAACGTTGTTGGGATGAACAAGCTCCGCATTGATATCTTGGATTGGTGGGGCAGCGGCGCTGGACTTGCAGGCGTCCAGGTATTCGAGGACAACATCGCTTCCTACGCGATCAACGAATTCAACGAACCCAAGTGCCGTACTGACTCCGGCCTCGTCTCCTCCGCCTCTACCACTGGAGCGTGGGAAAGGTCGCCAGCTCTCCAAAGCAATGCCGAATATCTCACCGCCCGAATCCAAGTCAACGACGGCCGTGCAGGCTCAAACGCATCCGTGACCTTTTACCCCAATATTCCGCGCACCGGCAATTACTCCATCAATCTCTATACGCCCGGCTGCGTGGCCGATGGTACATGTGCCAACCGTGGCCGAGTCTATGTTTCCGGCTCCATGTCCAGCACCACAGCCCAGCCCGACTTCGAGACACAGCTGTTTCAGACAAATAACTTTGACAAATACGACCAAATCTACTTTGGCTATGTGGAAAGAACTTCTGCCAAATTCCAACCCAGTGTTACTCTTAGTCCCACTAAAGACCAGACGGTCCAAGACCTCATTGTTGTCGCTCAACAAGTTGGCTTCACTCTCATCAACTCCGTCGGCGGTTTGAACGGTCTCTTCGACTTTGACCCCAACGGACCCCTTCCCGATGAGAGAAGCCTCGATAGCTCTTCTATCAACAAGCTCGGCTACAGCTTCGACAAATCGTCCGGTGTCAAAGCTCTCACTACTTCATCGGACACCACTTACATCGCTGGCAACTTTAGCTCAAAGAACCACAGGAACATTGTGGCCATCTCTAGCAAGGGTGGTGAGGCCAAGAACCTAGATGGCGGTCTGAACGGTCAAGTAATGGGCTTGCATACTGAGAACAACAAGCTATACGTCGGCGGATCTTTCACGAATACTCTATCAAACGACACCAAAGGCATCAACAATGTCGCAGCCTACGATCCCGATAGCGACACTTGGTCTCCCCTCGGAGCTGGTCTCGACGGATCTGTCGCTTACGTTGTTCCTCTTCGTGTCAACACCACCGAGGGCAAGCCGGAAACAGTGGTCGCGTTCACCGGCTCGTTTACTTCCTCCAATGGCTACGATGGTGTACCATCAGCCCAGGTTGACGGCTTTGCTATATGGGTGCCTTCACAGAGCATCTGGCTGCACAACTCGGAGCACAATGTTCCTAGCTATAGCGGCATACTGACTGCCTCGCACCTCGACCTCGACGGACGTAACTCTCTTCTCGCCGGCTCCCTCGACGTATCCACGCTCGCAGTTGATGGCGTTGCCAGCCTCTCAGCCTCTGGTCTTGGAAAATTCCCCGCCAAGATTGATGCCAAGACACCATCGCCAAAGAAGCGACGCCGAAGCGTCATGCAGGGGGGCGATATGGCTGGTGTTGCCACAGGAGCCTTTTACGAGAATGACAATGAAAGCCTTACCATCATGGCTGGCCACTTCACTGCTGCAGGAGCTACCAACGACTCAGCCATCCACAACTTGGTCTTTATTGATGCCAAGAAGGAAAACAAGACGAGTGGCCTCTCCGAAGGCATCGACGATGATTCATCATTCTTTGCGCTCGATCTTTGGAAGAATATCCTCTTTGCTGGTGGCCAAGTCACCGGCACAGTCAATGGAATGGAAGCCCATGGCATCATCGGCTGGGATCTGGACGCTAAAAAGTATGCTCATCAGCCTGCTGGCCTGACAGGCGGCGATGGTGTTGTTACTTCCATTGCTGTTCGACCGAGCGGTGGCGACCAAGTATTTGTCGGCGGCTCCTTTGAGAAGGCCGGTGCTCTCGACTGCCCTGGTCTCTGCATCTTCAACGTCGATGATGACCAGTGGACTCGACCGGGCACCGTCGTCACTGGCCATGTCACTGGATTGCAGTGGGTGAATATTGATTCTGTTCTCGTTGCTGGTGACTTGGTCGCCGGCTCGAGCGGCTCGAAGCCTCTGGCCTACTACAACACAGTAAAGCAGACGTGGACAGACTTTTCCAACATGGACGAGATTCCTGGTCCTATCGACGTTCTCGCGCCAGCAAGCATGGACCTCAAGCAGTTCTGGGTCGGCGGCAGATCTCTAAAAGATAACTCGACCTTCCTGATGAAATGGGACGGGAGCAAATGGCGCTCCGTTGAGCAGAAGCTCCCGGACAGCACTGTTCTCCGCAGTGTCCAATTGTTCCGCCTTACCAAGGATCATGACCGCACCCCTCTGCTCGATTCGGACCAAGCTCTCATGATCACTGGCTCGATCAACCTGCCCCAGACTGGTCCCGTCTCGGCTTGCCTGTTCAATGGCTCGCATTACCAGGCCTATGCCCTGACGACAAGCAACAACGAAGGCACTAGCAGTATCGGCAAAATATTTTCGCAAAAACCCAACAAGATTGGCCACGATAGGCACATGCCGCTAGTCTTTGTCGTGCTCATTGGCTTGGCCATTTCGCTGGCGCTCATTCTGCTCATGGTCGTCGGTGGCGTTGTTCTAGACCGTCTTCGAAAGAGGCGCGAGGGTTATGTCCGCGCGCCAACCTCGATGCGCGACCGCGGAAGCGGCATCCAGCGCGTTCCGCCCAGAGAACTGCTTGAGTCACTCGGCAGAGTGCGTCCTGGTGGCTCGCCTGCACTATAGCTTTGAGTAGCAGCTTCGGCATGCATTTGGCGTTTGGATACGGCAGGGAATGATTTTTGTTCGGTAATCTTTGTTTTTGAAATCTGCGCGTTCGCGCAAGCAAGCGACGGCAAGCAACATTGCGATCTCTGCAATTTGCTTTACATATTATGAGGTCACGACTTGGAAGCGTCTTTCTATTGGACTCCTCTGCAACAACACGTTTAGCACAATCTTTCGTTTTCCTTTTTTTCTTCAGAGTTCGCTGACTCTTGCCTTCTTCGCCTTTCCTACTATTGTTTTTTTTTCCTCTTCTCAAAGCCTGCGCACCGCACAGCCAACGTCATGTATATTTTCATTCTTTCAAGACAGTCTCCGCCACAAAGGCTGTCAATCGATCTCGGCCCGTCGAAAATTGGCGCGGCAAGTCGATGCGATGCCGTTTCTTGATGTGTGGTAATGGGCGATGTATATTCCTAGCGAATGGTTGATCTAGAATTAAGAAGGGAATATGGAAAATCGATCAAGGCTGGAACATTTGTTTGTGTTTTTGTCACCGAGCGTAGTTGGAAGACAACTCGCTTGGCATATTCAGAGCTTTGATAGCGTAATATGAATGAAGAAACTTGACAGTCAATGTGTTTTCTCTTTGGAACTGGTGAATCACTGGTCCGTTGCTGACTACGGAGGTCCGGTAGCAGCGGCTGGCACACTGTGAGCACCGAGACATTGAATGGACGGTGCCAGTGTGCAGCTGATTGTATTGCGGACATGCACTTTTTACGTTGACACTCTGCCTACTGATCGTACAATCCCTCTCACAGGGAGTTGCGAACGATGCATCTGTAACTCGTGCACACTTTGTGAGGCTCGACTTCCTGAACAGCTAGTGACATGTAATGCCATGTCCTGACATATGCTCTGTGGCGATCATGCAAGCCAGTTCTACACGGCGCGTGTTCTTTTCCGCCAAACAAAACCTCTGACACGTGCAGACCATGTAGAGCCCGAGGCCTATTCCTAAGCGATGTCAATGCTGCAACTACAAATGCATCCATACGAGACTGTTGCCTGCCAGGAAGAATGCTGCAGCCACAATGCATCCATACGAGAGGCCTGCTCACCACCAAGGCACTCTGTGATGATCCGCCATGCGCAGTGGCATCTTTGCAACTCTTGGCAAGATTGTCGTCGGAGAACATTACCGCTACTACACGGCCTTCTCACGACCTTCCTGTTTTGGAAGTCACACGTGGCCGTAAAGAGCATGTCCCGCTCACCCCGGCAGAGGCGAGGGCGTCATGTGCCGGCTCAGCCGACGGCAGGCCCTGCCGGAGTAATTAAGAGAGGTACTTTGCGATGAGGTATGCCCGGTCCCAGCCGGACGTGGCTTGCGGCGACAGATGTGCCAAACACTGGGACGAGCCTATAATGACCAAAAGACGGAAGGTCGTCTTTGGGGGGATATAGTTGGCCGACGAATAAGGGGCTCTTCTGCATTGTCTCGTGTGACATGAAGAAAAAAAAAGGAACTGCCAATCCGGAGGTGCTTCCGTTCTGGGTACAGCCGAATTGGGAGCATTCGAGACGATCTCGATTCGGCACGACCGCTTCTGTTTGTAGTCACGCTCACAGCTCTACATATCTAGACTGCGCGATTGGGGAAGTAGAGAGGAGAAAATCATGCATTGAACGTTGTGTGCTCACTGCTCACAAATGATTTTTGTCAGAAGTCTTTTTATGAAAAGTCAAACGCTTACCCTCGCTTACCCTCCTACCTTGTCACTTTTTAAGTAAGGTCAGCTGGAGCGGACAGCGTTTCGAGTTATTTAAAGTATCAAGGGAAAGTATGGATTTTGCACATCTCACTCGCTTCTCTCCGCACCACATCTTGTGTCGTACTGCTATTACGGGCAAGGATGATCCCAAGTATCCGGTACATGGCCATTCTTCACGCACACCCACACCCTCTCCGAACGCTGACCACCACCTGGAAGCCTCGCATCAATGCCAGCGTGTTCAATCGAGGACATGGTTCTGCCTGCCGTGCCTGCATCCCTATTTGCTGCAACACGTGCCTTGCCCGTTAACATTATGACGATCATTGGAGACGGAAGCGCAGCGAGAAAAGGCTTGGCCTCCCCCAAAAAACAAGCCTCTAGGCCGGACGCGGGGGCCCTGCTACGGCGAGCAGGGATTTAAATTTGGTTGCATAAAAATGTCCATGGATTGATAGTTGGCTCAGGGATCTTGATACAAGCTTTTTTACACCGTTCTTTTCCCTCCTTTGTGGCCGATGACGTCGATCTGGATATGGGCACCCCAACATGCCGTGCCTGCCCAAGTTGGGAGGTCGCCGGGACACAAAAAAAAAAGCCACTGACAGCATAATGTCTGGATGTCTGCGGGGTGGGGGTGGGATTCTGATTTTGATCAAACCGCGAGGACAATGATTGATTTTTAAGAAAGGCATTCAATTTTGTAGTGTAAAAGCTTCTACACATGCCAAGTGTCGACGCGACGAGGCTCTCTGATATGATCCCTGGAGTTCTTTGGAGGACCACATGTACGTCAGCGGCACACGTTCACATGCATGGGAGAAGACGAATGGAGCCCCATTTAGATGTCACGGTGCTATCTGATTACAGCCATATGGCTTTGGAGATTTGAATTTGAGAGAGAGAGGGGGGCGAGAGCCGGGGGCCAGCTGCGCCTCGATGGAAAGGACAAGCAAGATTTGCAAGGAACGAACGACTGTGAAACAAAAGGGCCCAATCTCGTCGATGAAGGCGCAATTGGAGACAGACTGTGCGTACTCTGTACACTTGTAGTTTCATTTCTTGGAGAGTGGCAGCTAGGAGCCAGCTGAACTGCGTCAACCCATTTTCCGGCACTTTGTCAAAGTCAGCAAAGAAGAAGAATCAGAGTAGCAAGCCACGAAGCGTTGCGAAATAATCACGCCCCCATGTCCTGTTTTCTTCCAGGACCTTTCGGCTTTGTCTCAATGTTGTAAGCAGGCACGCAGCCGAACCAAGCCAAAAGGCACACACACACACGTCCCAAATTTCCGGTTCAATCGACCCAATCAACGAGGCATCGAATGACGTCGCGGGTGATTTTTTTTTTGGCAGCAACCCCCCAGCAGACAAACGGGGAGACCGCACGTGTACCACGCCCCATCACACATTCCAGCGGTGCGACTCAAGTACAGCTCAGGTACCGACTGCCACGGGTCCTGTTTGGGGGTCAGTTTTTCCACAACTTTCTGCCCTCCCCATATAATTCTACCCCCACCACTGTAAAGCACACACCCTGCTTCTTTGGGTTTAGCACAGAGGGCAGGGATGACAGGTGCAGGTCCCACCCATTTGCAGGTACTCGTGGGCACGCACGCGCCAGTACAAGCGAGTCCCTTTTTCTCCTCCCATCTTGCCGTTCATCAGGTATCGATAGATTGGTATAATCGCATTGCTGTTATAAAGTAATAAACGTCACTGCAGAAAAAAAAACTGCAGTGAAATTCTCACGCTGCAGTTTCACGCAATCGCTGCTTTGTACGGTGTACGGGAAGTCACTTCCAGTCCAATTACTACGCCAAGAATTTGCAGGTGCTGCTGTGACGTCACAAGCACACTAATTCTTCTCTGCTAATTCGACCAGTTGCTGGCATTCAAGCACCCCGAAGACTAACTAGGATTCTGCGCCTTTTTCTCTCCAACCTTTTTAATTCTCGGCAACACAAGCATTTTATATTATTAACAAGGCCATCCACCCACCCACCCACACACACACGCACTGCCGGGGTAGCGAAAGCTTGTTCCCACACACAAAGCCCAGCCAGCCCCCCGCCGGGCTGGCTGGTTGGCTGCACAACTCGGCGCGAAGTTGCGCTGGGCTTATTAGTTAGTAGGTATTCTCATCGCGTACGTCTTGTTTCAAGGGCATGTTGTTATCCCTCAAGATGGAAGGCGGCCGGCGGACCGTACGATGGCGGGTGATGACATGGCTCCTCGTCTCCGTGATGGGAATCACGGTGGCGTGCCGCCACGAATAAGTCATAGCTGCAAGCTGTTGAGCGTTGCAGAACCGCGCTCACAAGCTCTCGTTTGTTCCAATCAACGCAGGAACCCGCAGGGGCATACAAGTACTTGGAGGCGGGCCACGTCAGAAGCCAGCGAGCCGTCTGGCCTCCGCCCTTCTTCCGCGGTAACTTGCAGAAAGAACTGTAGACACGAAGGAAGAAAAGACACTATTTGATGGGGAAAATGGCCATGTATCAGATCAAAGTCGTAACAAGCGTTTGACTTGGCTCAAAAAGAGACGAAAGCACAAATCGCCAATCGCTCAAATGCAAAAAAAAAAAAACGCAATCACATCGGACATCTTCAGTTGTGGCGTCCCGCCCCGTTGCGCATGTCAAAACGGCCTGGCTGGCACGCTACCACAAGCGCAGAAGGAGAAATCCCAAAGGGGGCGTGGTAGTGGTGTTGCAGTGTTCATCGCTCACAGCCCTCTCGGTTCTAGAACACCAAGACCACGATCTGTCAGAGGAAAGCGGCAGAAAAGGGAAAGACAGATTCAACAAGGGGTACGTCGTTTTCTTTTGCAAGATTAGATTATGGATAGGGATGGGCAAACTATAAAAAAAAGCCAAGACGGAAGCGCCCGTGGCGATGTGCAACATGATGGCTAGAAGAGGGAATGGAAAGGGTCAATCTTGGCACATAACCAGACAGAGAGGTGCGAGCACGACCGTTGTTTTCAAAACTCTGGAAAAATGCACAGCAATGTTCCTGATTATCGAGATTACAACAGCAGCATCTGTTCGATCTTGCCGCCTCATCAGTCTTTCTCATCTTTCCGCCCGTGGGCAGTTCCGGACAAAGCTGACTTCAAAAAAAAAAAAAGGTACAACTTTTTCTTTCGTAGTGGCTTTCTATCGCCCTTCTCGGGTCAATTGTCTACAGTACTTGACGTGCTTACTCTCTACAAGTTCTGGTGGGCATGCAGTATCCCTCATCAAAAGTATCCGACAAAGCACCACACTTTCTCACATTCCATCTTCTCCTTGTGTACGGAGTACAAGAGCTTTCTTTTTCGTCGTAGCGCCTTCACACCAACTCCTACCGGCGCGGTGTCTTGTGGGTAGGAAAGCTTGTTTTTTTGCAGGTCGGGCCACCCATGCCCCCATGTAGAGCGCTAACGCAGCACTAATAAATTAACCTGCTGGGACCTGGGGCGTGGGTGCAGAATACATGCAACAAACTGAGGTGACCGCACATGTACTACTGAGTAGTTGATTGTCTTGGTGCTCCGTACAGGCGACCATGTACGTGGCGCAACCACGGTCCTGCAGGGGATGACAGGGAGTTGCCAATGCTACTAGACACAGCAACGAAATACCCCCCCAAGTGTACCAGTGCAACGACTCGCGGCCGGCCCGGTCATACCATCGTCACCGGGCTCAATTCTTTGTTTAAGCCCGGGCGAAGCGAAGGAGGGGGGCGCGCGTAGGAGAGAAGCCTTTTTCCTTTCTTCTCCACAACGCTTACTTACACCAGACTCGAGCTCGACGTTGGCAGCACTTCCCGAGGCAGAGAGAGGACGAGAGAGAGAGAGAGAAAGGGATAAAATAAAGATGGATATTTATTGGAGCTCGGCAAAGACGTGTGATGTGTCACTGCTGTGGCTCTGCTGCGTGAAAGGCGAGTTCCGAAAAGTGGCAACTAACCATTTGCCACTGGCCCCCTCCCTCCTTTTCATACTTGGGCTTATCGCCACCGGTGCCACGGGACAGCACGAGGCAAACAAGAAAAGGCAGCGCGGAAGATACAGTCTGTGCTTAGAATGGAATGGCTTCAACCTGAGCGATGAGGAAAGGTATTCGTTCGCGGTGGTGGTGGTGTCGAGGTTGGTGTAATGAATTGGGTCTAGTATCACTGGGTCCAAAGGCCAAGCTTTTCCTTGGTGAGATCGACAATCTTTAAAATTCTTCTCCGCGTTTTATGGACAGAAACAAGCAACAAGACTTGGCTTTTTGATGCCAAGCTTTTTTTGTTCCTGTTGTCCAACAAGACGTCAAACGCTGTGGGAGCCATCGTCTCGGGACTGGTTTCTCCAAGAATAGAAATTGGTGAACCTTGTAACTCTTGGAACAAGAACCCTTTTTTTCTTCCGCCTCCACACAAATTGTGCATCGCCTATTTTGCTACCGTCTTCACTTGCCAATACATGGTGTCAATTGGGGCATGTCCGTAGCGTCAAAGGAACACTGCCGGTTCAAGTCGCAGCGCCCACGACAGTAAAGTTTTGCATCGCATGCACTGATAAAGTGGCATGTTAAGAGCCCTGTGCGAAAGCGACAGTCTTGCGCGCGGTGTCTGTGTGTCGAGAATGGCATGGGGGGCGGGCGTGCGTGTGCTAGTTGGGATCTTTTGCTCACATTCATCTCGGCCAGCCAACTAGTGAGGAGGTTGGATTCCCGTCTTTTCGGTCGTGGTCCGTCTGCTAGCCTCACCAGCATTTTTTCTTCCTCTTCAGCTGTGAGGGCACGGCTCGCCGAACCACAAACTAACAAGTAGCTAGGCAAGGATGGCACGGCTCACAGTTGTGAGAACACGGCACCCGCCCCGTGGAGAGGATCAGCGTGCTGCAGATGGCCACTGGCAGTGCGACCGCTGCACGACCCTGCGCAAGGCACACCTGTTCGTGATGCTTTTGCCAGGCAGCTCGCCAGCAGAGCGTTTTCAAGTCTGTCGAAATGAATAAAACAAACAAAACTGCAGAGTCAAGAGGCGGAGAGCAGAGTGGCAGGTAAAACGGGGACGGCTGAATCCGTAGTCCCCGACACACCACACACGCCAAGAAATGTCATCCGAATGCCTTCTTTTCCGTGGTGGGATGCGCCGCCCTGCGCCGTTTCAAAATTGGAACAGATATGGAAGGGGCATTACGCGTCCTTTCTCCTTTTTTTCCCACCTTGACACGGGCGAGCTGAGCTGGAGTGGCAGCATGCATGTACCAGTTGCAGTTTCATTCATCCCCAGCACTTTTGTTCCAATACCCAGTATTTTCTTTCCGGCCTCTATTCGGTGGAGATGGGGGGTTGCTGCTGTGTTGTCATGGTGGGAGGGGAACGTCTAGGAACTTGGTTATTTAAAGGAGAGAGGTGCATGTATAAATGAATGGCGGGTGGCAGAAGAGCGGTGCGGTGCGGTGCGGTGCGGTGGTGGTGGTGGTGGTGGTGGTGGTTGTAGAAAAGAGAGAGAGTCGTTGCAGTAAAATGAGAAAATAAGTAGAACAAAGTCGGTTACAGTACGGAGTACAGATAGTACTTAGACAGGTGTAAGTAATACAAAATCGGTCAGATTCCTGACTCTTCGGTGGGAGCAGCTGAAGCCCACCCTTGCTTATTCCATTCTCGCCCGACCAAAGTACTTGGTTTACCAGCACGCATGCATACACACATGCCAACACGTTCTCCTTGGTCGGTCCGTGGCCAGTCGGTCGCAGCATATGTAACTACGCCGCGGAGGAGCACATGTGGCCATCTCGACGACCAAAGCAGACATCCGGGCCAAACATGCCCTTTTTCTTTCTTTCCCTTTACCCTTGCTCCATAACAACAACAAGCATCTCCAAAAGATAAACTAGCCCGCCGTGCCACCCCCAGCGACAGAGAGACATGAGCATCTAGGAAATCCCCCACAAAAAGCTTGTCTGGCTCTCGACAGCCCAAGTCTTGCCCAGTTCAGGCAGTGATAGCCAGCGCTGAAACGACCAGCCATTCCTCCTCGAGTCAGGATCTGCCCCGTGCTCTTCACTCTCCGTCCTCCTCTGCCTCTTTCCTTTCCTTCTTTCCTTCTCAATCGCTGCGAATGTCACTGCGGGTACGGAGTACGGAGCACCACTTTGTTTCCTTCGTTACTAATTCTGCACACATCTCGATGTTCATGCTGGGGCCCCAATCTATAACTACAGGCAATCGTCGACAGCCACTCCCCCCCTGTTGCTTACAGAGTAAATATCCGGAATAAAAACAAAAAATATCCAATCGAAAGTCTGCTCCCCTAGGAATCAGGCTGTTGTTCTTCCCCAGGTCCCTTTTCTATTTTTATTTTTATTTTGTTCGATACCGGGACGCGTAATCCCATCCTTGCTGGCTGTACCGTTGGTTAGTTGCTGGCTCGTTTCGTGCTCGCGCGTCCGGCGGCTGAAAGGGGGAATCGATATAAGTGCTGCGCCAACCTTACGGGGTGGGCTGCTGTCCCGCAACCAGATCACCCGGGGATTATGGCCTTGTCCTCGGTGGCTTTTTTTTCCCTTTCCCCTCTGTCGCGTTATTTCCCTGTGACCCTCACTCCCCATTATCGCCTCTCCCATTATTATTGCAGTCGTCCAAAAGGCCCGCGGCGCCCACCTCCCGGCCCCTCTCCTGCGCCCCCTCCCTTATACCCAGGCCTCGCTCCATTCCCAAAGAGGGATGCCGCGGTCTTGACAACAAAGTTCGTCCTGTCCGGCCGAGAGACTGTGACAATGCTCCTAAAAATCGGTCTTCTCTTGCGTCGGCGCGACTTCCCAAACCGGCTGTCTGCTCTCTTTGCCCTACCCCCTTGCTCTGGCACGTGGGACAGCCGAAATGATTTTGTGTCAATAGTTGTCTCAGCCATTCATCATAGAACACGCAGAAAGCAGAGGATGGCTGTCCTGCTAGTTTAGGGTCACTTGTTAATTTAGTCGCGTAGCAACAAACGTTGTAAAGATATGTATATGTACTATAATCGGGTCTGTTGTGGGTATATGACCGTTGAAATATGCAGAGTCGCGTCTGCCCAGATATTTCTTCTAATGTACAGTGTGAGTTCGCCATGCCATGGACGACTCCCAAGTGAAATATACATTGCTGTCCTCTCCATCGTTGTGATGTGGCTGCCCTTTGGGTACCAGCGCCGTCACAGATATCTCACGCCCAAACTGAACATAAACCATGAAACCAAGACATTGCAAAAGACGTGCCTTGCGCAAATCCCAAAAGCCAATTCAACGCCGGTCAGACAGATCTAGAACGGCTGAAACCGATTCATGACCACGCATGCTTGGTCATGCTGTCCGAGAAAAAAATATGCCTCCAGCCTTTGTCGGTTGGAAAGACCCCCAAGACACCAATGCATGACTGGTGGCTTGTTGTGGACGCATTGCCGTGTTGATGCGGTCCATCCAATAATCCATTCTATGTGTGTCCTTTGTCGTAAAGCGTATCTCTTAGTTTGATACAAAATTGTTCAACCAATATGTAATGATGCCGGAGCAAATGTGACGAATGTACCAGTGTCGTTTGTTGATGGTGGCAATTAGTCGGAGTGGTGATCCTCGGACCCTGCTTCTGAGCGGGCGTCACCACGGTGAACCTTGCGATGGCGTCGGAGATTGGAAACGACAGAAAAGTGTCTACCGCATCCCTCAAAATCACAAGCAAAAGCTGTTCAGTGTGTTAGCGAACGTAGTAAGCGTCTTTCGGAGTCGGAAGACGTACGTTTCTCGCCAGTGTGGCTGTACATGTGGGTTTGCAGCGAGCTCGGACGCGTGAAGCGCTTGTCGCAGACCTTGCACTTGTGCTTCTTCTGCGTGCTTGATGAGACCTTGGAGCTGAACTGGCCCATCATCGACTGCGGCGCAGGGGGGATTTGAGGGCCGAGCATGCGAGGGAGCGTCCTCGATTCAATGTCTGATCCAGCAGTTGAGTAATCGGAGACCGAATCGCCATAGTAGGAGCTAATGTTACCGGTAGAAGAGATCGACGAGCTAGTAGAGTGCGTCGACGGAAACCCGTAGGAATCAACAGAGGCGCGGTCATTGCGACCACCGTAAATGTTTCTGGGCGTGTCCTGGCTCATTGCCAGCATGCCATGGCTGGCATCGAGAGCGTCAGCGAAGGCGCGTCGGTTCTCAGTGGAAGGCAGGCTGTACTGCAAGTTAGCAACATGTCCTTTGGCACAAGAGCCATCCGCTGTGGGATTCATGGCCTGCGGGATCTACTGACGTCTGCGAAAATCTGCGAGAAGGGTCGTCATGGCCGATAGGAAAAGGGTGCGACCGTGCTGGAGCGGCTGCGTAACCCATAGCCTCGTAAGGTCCGGATGCTGGAGGCGCAAAGTGACCATTGACAGGCGAAGCCGAGGTGGCGTAGCTGGGCTCGCCGAACGCAGCGGTCGATGTTTGCATGCGATTCATGGCAAGCATGTCTTGGTTAGGGTTCAACAAATCGTGCTGCATGCCAAGGCTGGCAGATGAAGGGTGATGGTGGCTGCTGGCGGAGGAACCTAGGGGCATTGAGCCGTAGGACGTCATGGAGGAAGCGCTGCCGGTGCTGTCACGACCAGGGATCGGCTTGCCATGCATCATGGCAGGAGGCAAGCTGGGCTGTCCACCGTGAACGTTGAACAGAGCGCTGCCGGGGCCAGCCGCGGCGGGAATAGTCTGAGGCGGCGAAGAGGACGACGACCAAGGGTTAGAGAACGCAGGCGGCTGGGCGTGGGCTTGGTAGTCAAAGCTGAGCCCAGGGCCGAAGCGCTGCTGTTGTGAAGGGTCCAAAGCCATGGTCATTATGGGAGTGTGAGCTGTGAGATGGATGTTGTAAGGGAGAAGCCAGGAGTAGTCGAGATGGCGCAGAGGACAAAAGTTGGGTTGTGAAGGCGGCAGAGGACTCCGTGGTTGTTGTGAGCAAGTGTTGGGGGTCGAATCCAGTCAATTATTCGATGCTGCGACGAAAATGAAGGCTGAATCGAATGGTGCAGACAATAAGATGCTCAGTTCTTGGCTTGTTGTATATCGGCCAAGAGTTGTAGGGGAGGAGACGAAGAGTGATAAGTGGTGACAGGAAGCGGTAGGATGGAAGTACAATGTTGCTGATCAGATGCAGGATCCCGACTAGAAGAAAGCCAAGTCTGTAGTCAGATTCGAGAGGAGAGGATCCCGATTGTAATGGAGCGGCGTGTCGTTGACGGGTTTGGGGAAAAAAAGCCAAGTGTGGGATCAGCGAAGTCTTAAGTGTCTGCGGGCAATGAGCGAAAGAGAAATTGACGGTGTCAGTGACCTTGTGAGAGGCAGGTGTCCAGCGGGGATGTCAGTGGAGATGATGGCGCACCGTCGTCTGCAGAGAAGGAGAGGACGGCGTGGGTGTGCTTGTTTAGAGCTTGGGGTGTGTGACGAGTTGCGTGGCAGAAGTGATCGGCAGGCCGATGTCCCATTTGCCAGGACCCCCAGTGAAGATGGGAGGAGAATGGTTGAATGGCTAGTAGAGCGTACAGGGGGGGTGCACCCGTGGCACTGGCGCTGCAGTGGCGGGAATGAGACCTGATTCTCAAGGAGGCGTCGCACGGCAGGACAGGCGCAGATGCAGACGGAGTGAGGCTTCTACAGAGTTGATGATGCAGCTGCTGCGGTGCCTTGTCGACAGTAAGAAGCGATGGGGACAAGGTGCAGAAAGACGCAAGTAGAGATACCAATTTGAGAGGCGTTTGAGGAGTAAAACGATGCAGAGATCGGCGTGAGTGAGAAGCGAATAAAATAAAAGATTAAAAAACGAGGAGAATGTGGAGGAGAGCAGAAGAGCGACGGTGCAGTCAGTGGTTGTGGACGTCGAGACAGACAGAGCCTGAGTGAGCCTGAGGAGGAGTACTCAGTACAAGAGGTGCAGGGCAGTGGCGTCCCAAGTGGAGCGGGAACCGTGTTGCTGGGAGGAGAAGGAGAAATAAGAGTTGATTTGCGCGAGAGGACGTTGCCAAGCACCAGATTTAAGGTAGCGAGATTTGAATAAGTGGCCACGGAGGGAGGGGCGGGCGAGATAGCAGACAACCACAACTGCCGAGGCTGAGGCGTAGTGTCTCGAGAGGATGGATGGATGGATGTATGTCGGGATGCTGCAACTTCATTTACCACAGAGAAGCCAAAGATGAGTAGTTTAGTGTAAAAGAGAAAGAAAGAACGAGTTGAGGCTTGAATTCTGCAGGAGGCTTGGAGTAGAGCATAGCAAAAAGGGTACGAGGCGCGACCCAGAGGCTCACACATCAAACGTGACTGATGGAAGAGGAGTAATACCGAGCACCTACTTCGTACCTTGCCAGCGTCCGCACACCCACAAGAAAACAGTCGGTCCTCGGTACTTGCTGGCGGGAAGACTGTTTTGGTCCAGTCAACAATAAACTGCTGGAAGGGGGTGGGAGTGCGGCCGATGGTGTATGCGGAGGAGGTTATGTGGAGGGATGTGGGGAGGCATGATGGAGTCGGGACCCACTTTGCGAAAACAAGCACCAGCCAGCCGATGGACGGTGGATATCTGGCAGCGCACGAGCCAAGGGGGGGTGGCATAAAAGAAATGGTAATAAATTAATTCAGGAATTTTGAGGAAAAAAAAAAGCGACGAGTGGGGTAGCGAACTGCTGGGAGGATGAAATGGTGGAGCCCCTGCTGGCAAAAGTGGTGGCTGTATGTGTGGGTAAGTACAGTGGTGCCTACTGCTCCTGGCAGTCTCCAGAAAGTGGCCGGCACGCCGGATACAAACGGGACAAGTACACCACTGCGCGATGCCAGGGCGTTTGGGTACGGCAGGATGGGGTACAGCATGAGGATGCAGAAACAGGGACGAGGTACGAGATACGGCGGGCATTTACCATTACAGCGTGCAGAGCGCGCCCTGTTATCTGGCGCGCCCCCAAACCAATCCCCCCTCCTTCCCAGGGCCACCCTTCCCCTCTCGGTATTTAGCTGGGGGGCAACTGTGCTGGCTTTCAGTGGAGATGGGCCGCTAAAAGACTCAGCTACAGGGAGTCAGTGGGACTCAGTGACGGCGGCCGACAGGTAGGTAGGTACCTGCCTGCCTGCGGCTCCGGGCGGCCATGGCCTGTAGCTCGCTGTACGGAGTACCTTGGGGGGGGGCTCTCCAGGCGACGCGCAATGCTCCGGCGCAGGTGGCGACACTTGCCTTACTCGCCAGCGCTCTCTCCGGCGGCCCTACCGCCAGCCTCACCGCAACCTCTGGCGCACCTTCAGCACCAGCAAGTCACGGTATCACCTGCGCTGTCTGTAGGTAGGTAGGTAGGTAGGTGATTAGCCGGCCGGCCGCTCAGGGTTCAGGTCAAGACAATCCATCGAACCATGGTCCAGCTTATCCTCAATCGAGACGAGCTCACCTGTACGGATAGAGCAGCACGGCACCAGTATCGATTGTTCTTTACTTGTTCTCTTTTTATTTCTCATCTCGGCCAAGGTACCGTATTCTTGCAGCAGGCTGGCCCGCCCCCATCTGTATATTACATGGCTCAGCTTAACTCTGCGTCCATCCACTGTTTGTGTGGGTGGCTGCGCTGGATATAAGCCTGGCCGAGCCGTCGATGAACCGGCGGCCTGTCCTTTAGATGGTGGAGTGCCAAACTAATAACAATTATAATGGCCGGAAAATAAATAAAGTCTTTAAAATAAAAGGAAGCAAACACTCAAAAAAAATACAGCAGGTGGAGCCCGGCGTTTTAATCCCAAAGCCAAGAGATTAGTTAACTGGTCGAGTCGACAGCCATGATGCAGGGTCTGTCTGCCTGGGTCATGCTGGCAATATGCTGACTTGGTTTCGATGCTTGATGCGACACTACAATACATCCGCTTGTGCCGCTGTATACATGCAAAATGCTGTTAGTCAATGCCGTGTGTTTGCGATGAGCTGGTGTGTCTACCAGTGCCCGTAGTTGTTTCGAGTAGATATAATTAGCACAACGCATGAAGCCGTGTCGGGGAGCTTGCGTGTACTCGCCATCACACTAATAACTATGTAACAGCAGCTCCCAAGTTTCATAAGCTATAGTCAACCACCAAGTTGATGATCATTATTATCAGTAAGACTTGGCCTAGATCTAGATGGACGCAACCCCCCCCCGTGCCAAACGGCATCTAGCCAGAATGGAGCCAATGCTCTCGTGCTATCAGCAACACGGTCAACGTCCGGCCGGCCGGTAGCCCTGACGGATTTGGACTAAAATTAGTCGTGTAGCCACTCTGCGAGGCGGTACTTGCCATTGCTTACTGACTACAAGCATCTAGGTAATCATTGCATGTGAGTGTACGGATAGAATGAGACAAAAAAACTTGCTATTATTATTTCTCTCGCTTGCTGCTGCTATTCATTGATCCGTAACCTCGGCGTGTTTCCTACTGGCCCATGTTGCAATCAAGGTATCCTCATTCATAGCCTGTAAGATGAAAGAAGGGTCAGCAAGCAAGAATGTCTTTGGTGCTGGCACCCGACGACTCCATCCCAGAGGGGGCCTGCTCCGGTCCAACCAGCAGCGCTGGAAAGCCTGCGATTCGTTTTTTTTTAGTGGTGGCGGTTCATAAGCCAGGCGGAGAGTAGCGCCAGAGGGTGTCAGCCCATCAAGGAAGAAGGGCCTTTGACGTAAGAGCGGGCATGGGTGGTTGGCTAGCAGCCCGGAGGAGGCGGCCACAGTACCGCCGGCCGTGGCCTGGCTGCTTTTTTTTTTTTTTTTTGTCTTTGTGAGTGTGAATGGATGGACATGATGGATATGGATACTTGCGAGAGCCATGGCTATAATAGAAACTTGTTTTTTTTTATTCTATCCATCTTTTGCCAGCAGACGCCTCCGCCGCCATCACCGCCGTCGTCGTTTGTCTCCACACCGGAAGAAGCCATTTCACAAGCCAAGAAGAAAAAACGAAGGAAGAAGAAGAAGAAGATCAAGCACGACCGCCTATCCTCGGCCGGCCGAACATGGCGCTGGACACGCACAGGGACCGCCGTGCCGGACGGCCCCAGCTGGTGGGCAGGCGGCGCGCCTGAACGCCTTTGCCGAAAACGGCCCGGATTTGCGCAACCACATCAAATGACAATCAGAGACATTGTACAATCTGGATGAGAATTGACGAACCGAACGGACTGTTGGGCGAT
Organism: Akanthomyces uredinophilus; assembly: GCA_030778065.1. Taxonomy (NCBI): domain Eukaryota; kingdom Fungi; phylum Ascomycota; class Sordariomycetes; order Hypocreales; family Cordycipitaceae; genus Akanthomyces; species Akanthomyces uredinophilus. The sequence continues at coordinate 7,132 of JAPFRW010000070.1, read as the reverse complement.
GGCTGCTACATAGTCTTTGCCCTCCCCGGACCGTTTCGCCCGCTGGCAGAGAGGCGCTCATTGTCAGAGAGAAAGAAGCAAAAGTGCATCTAACCATGTGTCATCTGGCACAATCTTCTAAGAATTACTTGCATCCGAACCCCTCGGCTCAACAGCGCGGCGGGGCGACCGTCGTTGCCAACAGTCGCAAAGACCGAATAGGGTACCCCGCGATCTTATGCATAAATAAACTGTCGCAATCAAGGGCTCAAGCTCAGGGAGCCGGGGTTGGTTAGAGTGGACAAGTTGGAGAGAATGGCTCCATCGTTGCAGCGGAGCAGTGTCTTCCTTGTGACGTAGATGGTGTCCGAAGCAGCATGCATTTTAGACTTTAAAAAACCTGGCACCGCAAAGGCGGACCATGTGCATGTTGCCAGGCACCAGGCCAAAACGACTGAAAATAAATCAAGGCGCAGAACGTCATTCCCAAGGTGGAGTGCAATGCGAGATGGAGGGGAGGCCTTTTCTCTCCATTGGCCTTCATTTTGGTATTTAGTTTGACGTGAATTGACATTTGCTGGAGCCCCAGCAACGGGAAAATCAAGGTCATGAGAAAACCGGTGTGGAGGGGGAAGCGGGGGAAACAAATGCGTGACCGAGCCCATGCCTCTCTCTGCCTGTGGCGCTGCATTGCGATTCGATCCAGCTTGTGCCCAGTTCGGTCAGCCAAGGATGTGCCATGACAGAAGCCCAGGGTCTTCTTTCTCTTCTTCGAATGAACGCACGCCCAGATGGCATTTCGGGCAGCGAAAAAGACATTTGACAAGCCCATGACATCAAGCCTCAAACTGGCGGCGGGGGGGAGGGGGAAAGTAAGGGAAAAAACGAAGAGCGGCAGCCTGCATGACCACGGCCATCTGCAGCGTTAGCATTAGCGTTGGCGAGCTAACCAGGTTCTAATAAATGATTGCGTCAAAGAGGAGGCCCAAAAAAAAAAAAAAAAAAGAGGGCAAGGGATGCGACTAATGACCGGTAGGAAGAAATGTGTGTGCTCCCAAGAGATGGTGGCGTATTTGTGGTGGCACGCCAACTTACCAGACCATGGAGAAGGAGCCGCGATAACAGCAAGGCGGCGCGCCCGCCCTGTGACGTGGTTTTGCCTCTTGCACGTATGTCCATGTATGCAAGCTGCTTGCTTGTTGGTGAACTTGCCATTCTATTACTCATGCACCTTGCCGAGTGACCTTTGTTGATACTTGGGAGCATTGGCCCCCCTTGCTCAGGGACGACCGTCTATTAATCTACAGGCACAACTTCTCGGTTAAGCTCAAGAGGATTGTCCCCCCCCTCTCTCCGCAACGTGGCGGCGCGCCCGGGCAGAGACAGCCCATCCATCTGGCCGATCACTTGTCAAAGTAGACAGATAGGACCTAAAAAGTGGAAGAACGACAAACTCTAGTTACCAGATGGTTGGGAGGAGGGGTTGAGGAGAAGTACAAGGAAAAGGGAAATGTCTTGTGCCCATCAGGTAGCGACCAGGCTGGAACCGGAGATTGAAAGGACAAAGGTACACTTTTTTTTTCCAAGTCCTCCCCGCAAGTTGCAACTCTGCGCCATGTACTGCCAACCCATCTTGTGCAGACGTAGCACAAAAAAGACGTTGAACAGTGACAGCTGTGGTGAGGTACAAGCGGTGAAGAGTCAAGCACGCCATTCATCTTTATTCGACAGAAACTAGGAAGAATAAAAAAAAGGAAAACGGACAGGCCACTTTGACGCTTAGACAGCCAAGGCAGGGGGGGGAGAAACGGCCATGCAGGCATCTATCTACATGTACAGACGAGGGCAAACATACAAGTGCTGCGGTTTTTATCTGTCTTTATTGACTGTTGAATCTTGTGAAAATACTGTACTACACTGTATACTCGACGCTCCTTTTGCTCGATGCTGGTTTGCATCGGAGAGCTTAGCCAATTGCATGGGTGGCGGCGGAGCCCAAAGCCGATGGGCAGCGAGGCCGGCGCAGTTTGGCAGCCGCAGGCCAAGCATTTTGCGCCATCTCTAGTCCCCCCACCCCCGGTACGCTAGCCTGATGCTTGTTCTCTTTGCCCGCTTGCCCAAGGAGCTTGGTTGTTTGTGTGTGTGCTACTGGTATTTTAACCGTTGACTCTCTACGGAGTACCTGGTGGGCAGTGAGGAGCGGTGCATGTGGCGACATGCTTTCTTGCAAGTGAGTGCTTCAGGGTAAGACTTTGAGGGCGCCAGTGCTCGGTAAAGTCAGTAAAAGCATCAACCTGGTTAGTAGTGCATGATCGAGTTAAAGTAGATGGATGCATGTGTGTGTGAGTGTGTGTGTTATCGGGATGGCAGCCTATAGCCGGACGTATTGCCACCCGGCAACTCCTTTCCAGCTTTCCCATGATCCAAACGGCATCAAGAAAGAAATCTTGGCCCCCTCATTCCGGCATTCCATCTCCCTTTTTTGCTGGGTTTTGCCTTGTTCTTTTGATCTAGTGCTGCCGCATTGCCGTCCTGCACGGGTTGCCGGAGCCGGGCAAAGATATGGGCAGTCAAGTGCAAGGGGATCCTCCCCCACTGCAGCCTTTTCAGCCGCGCCGAGGTCCCCTGTGAGAAGAACGATGCGGGGGCCGGCTGGATTTCCTCGGATTTTTGATGAATCGACTGTCGGCTTTCAAACGCAGCTGGCTGTTGAAAGGGCCCTTTCCGTGCCTCGTGTGATGCGATCAATACTGGTACCTTGAATTACAGAGGGCACTTTTGAGCCCTATACGCACACCCCCCTGTTTACTGGTGAGACGCCGCCCTGTCGGGATCCATAATCACTTATATGGGTCCGTCCAATGCCTCTGCGCCACACGTCCCCGCTGCCACGCTAAACCCTTTTTCGCCATCTGCCTCTTGTGCTTCTTGTTCTTCCTCCTCCTCCTCCTCCTCCTCCTCCATCTTTCTCTCATCCATGCCAAAATGGAGACGCAGTAAGCCTAATGCAGTCACTTGAAACGCGCAGCATGGAGACGCCTGTCCCCTTCTTTTCAACTTGTCTCGCCGCTAGCGCTGCTGCATTTCGTCACTGGTCCTCCGCGACTGGCGTGCCGGCCGGGCCTTGTTTTTCCCTCGCGACTGACCGGGCACACAACGCAACAGCCTCGTGCTTCCGGGCAATGACATTTTGCCCAGCTTCATCTGGTCCGCCCGCACGTCATCTCTGAACCGCACCAGCCACGCCCAGAATGAAGCATACGCGAACCCAAGACAGCAATTCGCCCTAATCAACCGTCCGATGGCGGAGTCCTGACAAGCTTTGGTCCGTCGCACGCTAATTGGGGGTTGCCTACCAGCACGAATCAACTAGCACCAACTGATTTCTTGACCAATTTCACCCTCTTTCTGTGCTAGACCCTGCGGCTCTCGCTCGGTGCCCCTACACCGCACGTCCAGCCGGCACCCGACTCAGAGCCAGCCAGCATTCTGGGCAAATTTGTACCAGTGGCAAGTGTTGCAAGCTGTGACAGACACGCCCAAATCTTTGCCTCCATGGTGAATGGAAACATCAACCGCATCTTCGCCTCTCTCCAATTGATGACACCTTCAAGGCAGCCGTTTAGCTGCTGCCAGTTGGAATGCGTTGCTGTCTTTTCTCAGCTGCCGACTAGGATTCAAAGACACACCGTCTGCTATGCTACACCACGCACACCCAGAGGACCGGGTCGCATACGGCTGTCGTTGCTAATAAAGTCTTGTTGACAGAAGGTATCTGTGCGGCAAGTAACGTTCATCCAGCTAGGCGGGAGCGCACAACCGAGTCAACTCAAATCTGCGTCGTTCTGCACGCGTATGCAATGCTATTCCGTCCGCGCACCATCTTAGTACCAAGGTTGGGTTTTAAAGTTCCATGCGGCCACGACTTCAGATAAATCTATCCCATCTCGCGATCCAGCCAAACTGCGGACGGGGCCTAGGGAAGTCTCAACTAATGCAACATGTGCAGTGGGTTAATTATGAGATACCAGCTATTACTTTACCCACACAGAGATCCAGCAACATCCCTATCAATTCATCTGATCGGAACTACGGCGCAACTGATTGCCCTTTTCCGTGCTCTGCAACACCTCCACCGTCGCAACTATCTGTCGCCACGAATCGCTTTACAGCTCCATTGTGCCGGGTAGTCTTTACTGTAAACATCTCGGCTGTAATCGTGCCAGTCAGGAAATTGCGGCGACATGCTCCGTGAGGACCCGGTTCTGGAAGCCCACTGTGGCCCGTTGTCGGGATTTTAGATGCGGAGGAGGTACGGAGCACATGTGCACCTGATTAGCCCTCCAATCCGCCAACGTGAACGGGCAGATGGCAGGCGGCCTGACTCGCTCCAGCATCACGGCTGGGGAAAGGCCTCGCATGTTCGTACCCTCAACTAACTGGTGCCCTCACCTTGCTTCTGCTCCACATTGCAGGGACGACGCGCAACAAGCTCCATTTATCATGGTTTCTACCGGCCTCTCAATCCTAGCTTCCTTCGGGTTCTCAGGTGCCGAGCTTGGTCCCCGCATGTGGCGCCAGGGCCTGCTTCAACGGGGGAGCACGCCAAAAATGTCTGTTTGGTGCACTGGTAAATTTATGGTACTGGATACTGCGGTCGCTGACAAGGTGACAAGCACAAGGTGACAAGCACACGTGCGGCGTAGTGACCCAGCAAAAGCCCCAGCAAAAGAGAGCAAAGGGAGAAGAACGACTGGAAAAGGCAAGTGCGGCTTCACCGGCGCAGACCTCAAGCCAAAGTCGACTTACAGATGCATCAAGTATTGTCGCTTTCAAAATCCAAAACGGCAAATGGCAGTATGCAACTGCAAGTTGAGGGTGGCGACATGGACTTCGTTCTGCATCCAATCACTGATATCTTTATACAAAGCACAGTATCACAACGAAGACATCTCTGTGCCCAGTTGCCAGGCTGACAAGTGCCGGCATCCCGATGGACTTTCGCCACATCGCTCGTACGACAGCCACGTTTTGGCTGGCAAAAAAGGGCTGCATTGCGGGCCTTCAACCACACTCTCGGACAGCATGTCGGTGAATTTCCATCAACATAACCGTGCTTCTCAACGCGACACTGCGCTCACAATCATGTCCCCCCAGCCTGACTAGTGAAAATGACCGGTTCAGCATACCGGGGCCGGCAACGCCCAGGTCTCACCTTGACGACAGGGTAACCTGGCCACGGGGGCCGAAAGTCGGGCGACGACCGAAGCGGAAAAGACAAACGCAGTAGTGATAAATCGGCCAAAATTACGCCTTGGATGCTTGCTTGCATCCTCAAACTCGCCAAAGATAAGATTTAGATTCACGACCATGCTGGTGCTGGGCCAGCATGCAACTGATCGTCGCTTGCTCGTGCGGATCTCCCGACGTTGGGATGATCCAGGGCCTTGGCGGTCGCGCCACCAAAAAGCCAAGACTTGTGCTTCTTTTTCGCGTTGGGAAGGGATTTGCATCCTTTTTTTTAACTCTAACAATGCGACCAACGTGCTCTGTAATTGGTACAGATCCGTTCAACATAAACGAGCGTCAGACTTACGGTAGTTGACTGCGGATACTACAGAGATCTAAACCTACGCGTGTGTGTGTGTGTGTGTGTGTGTGTGTGTGATGCTCTGCGTAATATGTGTGTGTGCATGCGAGGGATTTTTAACGCCTGTGAACTGCGCCGTCCCGGTTTGAGGCGTCCTTGGCACACAGGTAGGCCTCCGACCTTCCCTTGCCCCTTGTTTATACATGATGGCGAGTGAAGAAGAAGAAGAAAAAGATGAAGAAGAGGACATATTTGGGCTGCGCTGGCGAAGGAGACTGAATTGCCGATTACCTAATAGCTGAGAGAGACTGGTCTGCGACAAGTCCAAATGTCACTCGCCCGGTGAGCGACATCTAGGCAAGATGTACCTACCCGTCGTGATGAGCTGCAGAAGACTGCGTCGTTCTTGGAGCCTGGTATTTGTGTTGTATGACTGCTTGCGCCAGCACAGTCCCTGTCCAAGAACTACGCCCACCAAGGATCTTTGACAAGCTGCCTGAGCCACGACCCGGAGAAGAATCGAGACACGCAGCTTGTACGTTGGCGGGCTTTTCTTTCTAGTCCCAGGTGCGGCCGACAATGACGAACGAGGCGTTCACAACGCGTCTCGCTGCCTGCGAGAAGGAAGAAACCTTGGAGTGACTTCTCAACAGGCCGGGATGGTGTCCCCATCCGGCTGCGGGTCGTGAGAAACACGGACCAAGGCAGACACCAGGCAATCGAACATGCGCCAAGCGACATGTCTGCTCATCATCTCACGGGCCAGATGGTCTTTACACGGCCTCTCACACACACTGACGCCGATAGGTATCGGGAGAGTGTCTTGCAGCTTTTCCGCTCCTCGAAGAGTTTCACTTGTCATCCAGTGATGGAATTAACAAAAAAGGGACGGCATAGCAGAAACTCGTCACATTGTTGAACAGCCTCCTTGCATCACACACGCCCGCGGGATGCAAGCACCACCGCCCCTCCCCCAAGTCTCATGTTCAACCCGAGTATCTGGGACCCAGCGACGACCTGCTGAAGCTGATATAAAAGCGACAAGGAGATCAGCGCGTAATGCCAAAGAAAACACCACCAACCCCTAGACTGCCTTGCATGATAGTCCGCCTTGCTTACCTTTCTCTCCCGTTTTATACATGCATTCCACGCATCGTAAGCAAACACATCAAAGATTCCAGCTTGGGGAAAGGAGGTAACTTGTTCAACTAGGGAAGAACAACGACAGAGCACGCCAGTAGAGGAAAACCTGACCAAAAAAAAATGAATAAAGAAGACATCAGCGTAATTCATGCAATACCACGCAGGTTCGTTTATCCGACGCAGCACAGCACTAACTCACTTGCTGCAAACCAGTCCTGATATTATGCATGTGGTTTTTTCCATTCTTTTTTTGTTTGCACTCGGCAGATGCAAACGCACCAATCGACCTCTCTGTTTCAAGCCTTTTCCTCATGTCTTCTTCTTGTCCCCTTCCATCCAGAGCTGAACAGAAACCCATGCTCTCGCTGGCTCGCCCGCTGGGGGGGGGGGGGGGGGGGGGCGCGGGGGGGGGGGGGGGGG